>VXBO01001433.1:36787-48657 GCA_013400135.1 Rhinoptilus africanus | reverse complement strand
AAGCAGTATGACAGTGACGTTCTATAAAACTAGTTGTCTACCCAACAGGGCTTTCGTATTTCTGACATTTTAATAGATCGCCATCCAGATCATTCAGAATCAATTGCACTCTACCTATTGCAGAGGTCTTAAAATAACCGTTACATTTCTACACCACTGATTTTCTGTTAACAACCTCAGAACTCAGACCTGAAAAAAACCCACACCTCCTCTTTCTGTTAACTTAATGGCAACCTCTTTGCCTCTCTTGTCCTGAACAAGAATGTAACAATTTGATTAACCACATTACACTTTCATTTATGCTACCATGTTTAATTTACTTCTATTTTACCTTATTTGTCACTTTACCAGGAATTCATTTTATTTTCTTGACAAGTAGTATTACTTACATAAAAGACACAATACTAAACTTGATTTCAGTTAATCTAATCTCTTTAAATGTAATGATTTTTTTTTCCTTTTTAGCACTTATGGAAAAAATTAAAATTAAAACAACTAGAAGAAAAGGTTGAGATCTTTAGATTTCTTAAAGATCAGAGACATCTTCATTAGTTCAAAAATTTTAAGTGAAATTTAGCCACTGAGCTGAAAAATCTATTTCTGCTGTTTTATCTGTGACTCCCTTCCTTATCTCCTTTCTTTGTAGTTTCTAAACATGCAACAGTAGATCCATTCCAAGATGTATTACTGTTAGCATGGTTTAAGTATTTTTCATACAGAGTTCCAAGATTTTTATAGAAGGAGTGCAGTTTGTCTGAAATTCAATAATACACTCAAGAAAGAAACAAAATTTTGGTTTATTGTGGCACTCATTTGGTAACACCTTTGTCTACAAAATCATTGTTAACATATTGACAAAAACAAAACACTGTGAACCGACAAACAACTCAGGAACAACAATACTGAAGGAATAGGTAATCACTGTAATAGGTAATAGCTGTAACTGTTGTTGAATTCAGACTACTAGGAAGTTAAGGATATTTTCCAATATATATTTTTCCAATAATTTTAATTAAGTATTATGATACATAAAAAGGAGAATTATTGAGGCTACTTAGTTCCTTTTGTTTAACTTTTTTTCCAAACTGAAAACGCTAGATCACTATGCATTTCAGTGAAGAGTGTGTAGAAGAAAAGGTTTTACTGTAAATATCTGGAGAAGAAAGCGTTGTTTGGTAGAATTTCACATTTGTCATGTAAAGCCCCTCTTTTATAAAATCACATTTTTATATTATGTTTGGAATATGTACACGTGAGAAAAAAAGATAAGTTGAGAAATTAGATCTCTAGCAGAAGCAAACATCAGCAGGAATATAATGTAGTTTTTTCCTTTCTGTTCTTTCTTTCCCTTCCTTTCTTTCCTTTCTTTTTCTGTTCTTCTCTTCCTTCTTTTTTTCCCTCCTTCATTCCTTCTTTCTCTTTGTCAATTCTTTAAACTTTGGAAAAATAGAAGAAATTTAAAGTACTCTACCTTTAATGTACACCACATGTAACATATGCTAATATATGGTTTTGCAAAAAAAAAAATGGAAATTCTGAGTAATATTTTAGTACATTGTTCTTAAACTACTTTGTATCGAACAAAAAAGCTCTGGCAATGCCTTCCAGCATAATTCCACAAAGATTACTTAATTATACTGTGGGAGCACTGGAAGGCAAAGCCTAACCTAAGGTATATCACATGGGCTTTGTTATTTACTGAGTGGCTATTTGTTTATTCCCAGTATGTTCCTTTCAGTCCCTCATTAATTATCCTTAAGCTTCCAAGTTGAAGCCGAGATGCAAAAGCGCTATATCATCTCATGCTCTTCTTTGTCTAATGGGTATTGAAATTGTAATACTGGATACAGTGCCCCACGGCTATATTCTAGCATTATTATGCACATTATACAAAATTGCTAAAGCACATAATGAACCATGTTAAACAGTAACCAAATATTTGAATAAATGTATTTCAACGGGTAATGGTATTGCTACAATGTTTGGTCAGTTAGCAAATCTATTGATTAAAAAAACTCATTAATTTAATTAAACTATTTGATGGATAATTTCATTCCAATATAGTTTTCTTTAAAAACTGTAGGGATTAAACTATATTAAAAAAATTTTTTTTCCTGAAACTTTTCATAAAAATCAATATAAACATCTCCTAAGCAGAATTTTAGCAGCTTTTAAATGAAAGCAAAAATAATCAGGAATGTATTCTTATATTTTTTATATTTCATTAAAAAACACAGAATAATATGATTCAAGAGCAGTTGCTACAAATGGAAAGGAGATGATGATATTTGCTTACATAGGTATATATGCATTGAAAATAAGTTCATGGTGTCATTGACTGCAACTTAAAATAACTCAAGCACAGGAGGAAAAATTGCTGTAACCTGGTGACAGAATGGCAGACAAACCATAACTATATGGACATATGATGGATGTATGGGATATCCATATGATAAGGATAATCCACCTCTAGTGGGATGTGCCCCTGCCAATGGCAGGGGGGGTAAAACTACATGATCTTTAAGGTCCTTTCTAACCAAAAACTATTCTATGATGATTCCATCCTTCTCTTTTCTTCTTCAGATTATTCTGCCATTTTATCCTGAAATATTCTGAGTGCTGGAAAACTCTCTCCTAAAAACTGTATTGCCACTGTAAGATGAGACTGTCACATCCCAGTCCAACTAAATTAGGCCCAGGATAGGTTCACAATTATTCCAAGAGTGAAATTAAGATGCAAACACTGCTGGTTTATTGTTATTCCCCAGCAAAAGTCACTGAGACAAGTGATAGAGTAAAGGCAGAAGCAGAGGAAAGGCAGGAAAGAGAAGCAGTATTACAGAGCATAGCAAGAGTACAATCACCACCACAGGCCTGACAATATCTTGGTGGTCCTCTGGAAGTTCAGCAGCATCCCACTGATCCATAGTTGATGATGGTGATGATGATCTCAATCCCAACGCCCAAATTGTGGTGGGTCTTCACGCCAGTTATAGTCCAGGTAGCCCGTGTCAGTCCATAGCTTGACCAATCAGCATGATGGCAGCTTTTGCACAGCTAATTGTCATTTTACACAGTTGCCATATAAGCTTTTCCTGCCCCCTTGGTGTTTGGGCAGTGCTTGGCACAGTCATTGTGCTTCAGCAATTTTATAGTTAACGACACAGGCTCAGGTGGGCCCTCGGGCTCAGCAGCTGTGGCCACTCTGACAGCCAGAGCCCTACACCCTTTCCAGCTGGGGGAGAAACACACTCTCTGCAGCTGATGGACATCTTGGGTGGTGACTGGCAAGGAAGAGGATGGTCTGCAGGAGGTGCTAAATACAAGCAAGCTTCTTATCAGCCTGCAAGCCTGCTGTCCATTTGCAGAAGCTTAAACAAGCTTTGAGACAATTATTTTCAATTTCCAGTCTTTCACAGAGACCATATCTAGTACATGAGAAGGTATTTTTAATGAAACATCCTCTGCAAAAATCTCATGTTTTTAATTTATTTTCTACCAGTGACCCAGACAACTTGAATCTGATACCCTTCAAACCTGCTACGTTTGCCATTTCGTTCAAATAATTTCCTTCTGAAAAAGTTTAGGATTTCACTATGTCCTTTGTGTATTTGCTTTTACAGTAATATTGTCCAAACTGCTTCCAGCACCTCACATATAAATAAAACATTTGAAGGTGTATTCTAGAGTATCATGGGATGATTACAGTGAGTTCAGTTGGACAGATTTAAAGCAATAGGAACCTCTCAAGTAGAGACTACAGCTTCCTCATCTGAATTTCAATAACTGTGCTATTATTGACGTAATGCAGCCCAATAAAATCAAAAAAGTGAGTGTGGGGCAACATAATGTGCATACTATGATTTTCTTCTGCTAGCTTACTCTTGTTCAGTACTAAGAACTGGTTACCCATTAGCAGCTGGAGCATATTAGATATATCCCTGAGTACATCTGCTGGTTTTTACTTCCTATATGAGCCTACTTCGTGCTTTCCAAGAACGCTTTGCAGCATGAACCAAAACATAATAGAGGCCATAAAGAGGTTCTTTGCTGCTCCACCTGCTTCCCCTCTCCTCCTTTCTCCCTCTTACCAGCTGCTGTAAGAAGCAGGATAAAAATACTTCTATATTGGTAGCAGGTATCATTTCCAGATCTAATGATCTGTTGTATTTATTGCCATTGCATCCTTCCTGCTGTACAGTGCCTAGCATGAAATGCAGCTCTGCTTCACTTTCACTTAATGTTCTTGCTGACATAGTGCTGTAACAGAAAGACAGACGTGACTGTCAGTAAACTACTATCAGGTGAGATAAATAGTTTTGTGGCATGTACAGTGGCAGTAAAACCTGGGCAATGATTCTACTTTTTTTATGAGCTAGAGGAATACATACCAATCAGAGTTGTAGGGATTCTGTCCCAAGCTGTCTACAAAAGTAAACCGTTAGCCATTGAAGACTCTGATTGAAATGCAGATTTTCTGTTATGTAATACGATGGGATGGACTGCAATTTTTATCTTTTCCTAGGTGATAACTACAAATGCAGCAATTCAAATAAGAGGCAGGAGGTCAATAACTTCCTAAATGGCTACTGAATTTTGACTATATGTACTAGCCCACCTGCTTTGCCCTGAAAAGAAAGTGAGCTGTGGTAATACAGTTTGGGAATTTCAGTAATAATCAGCATCATTAGAAATTATAAATACTCAAAGCCATTCACACAAAAAGTCTTTCATTTACTCCTTGGGTGCTGTATAGTGTAATCAGACCTTTAAAGAGAACATTTGCTCCCACTGTGAAAGTCCTCTTTTATAGCATAATAAGGTTTGTAGGGGTCCATTTGGGAAAGCATAGTTGTCTTGGGAGATGATTCACATTTATTTCACCTTGCCTGGAGGATTTCCTGTTAATAAGTTTTCAGCTATCAGGTTCTAAAAGTTAAAAATAGAGGAAAAACTCTTTTTTGTAAACCTGCAGTTTATGGCCATCCGGCAGTCTAGCATAGAATAAGGGAGTAGTGGAGACAAAAGGCGTGAATAGACATAATTCTGTCCACGGTTCAAAACTTTACTGCCCTCTCCCTTTCTTACTGATAGGAAAAGTTCATGCTTCTTCATGGTCACAATTTAGTAGTAGTGATACTATTTTGTTTGAATTATCAAATTGTTCTTATCTCAACCCATGAGTTTTCTCACTTTTACCCTTCCAGTTCTCTTTCCTCCACCCTGCCGTGAGAGAAGTGAGCGAGCAGCTCTGTGGTGCTTAGTTTCTGGATGGAGTTAAACCATGATATTCCTTTTTGGAGCTTGAACAGAGGCTCAAAGGGTTTGAGATAGTAGCAGTTTGAATAGAGAGTATTTGAAAGGATTTATATCCGTTAACAGTTGTGGGTCATGATACTGATTTGTCCGTTCTTGATATCAGTTTATCTGATCTGTGCCATGCTCTTTTTTTGTTGTACATGTTAAAGATTGGTGTTGGCTTTTACAGTTTTCTGTGCTCTGTAGTGAATTGTAATGTTATGTCTGGAAGATTTGTTATTAAAATACTGACCGTAAGCTTAATCTGGCATTTGGGCTTTGTACTGAAGCCATTATTGTACTTCGGGTACCATCCCACAGAGACTACNAAGTCAGCTCATTTAATGAAGAAGCTTCTCCTAAGAAGGGGCAGGAAAAAGAATGAGAAGATGCAGCCTGTTCTTCAGCAGAGTACTCACAAGAACAGGAGGAGGAAGAGACTAAAATCATAGAAGAGACAGAAGTCATCCAATCCTTATCCCTAAGTTATTCCCAAGATATGCAAAAAGATTTTAGCAGTGAACCAGATGAGCTAATTCTCAGCTGGTCACTGCAATGCTGGGATATTGGGAAAAGTAGTCAGAAATTAGAAGATAAGGAAGCCTGGCAGCTAGGATCTCTTGCTAAGGATAAGGCCATCGGCAAAAAGATTGGAAAAAAGGCAGGAGTCCTCAGTCTTTGGTGGTGACTCCTGTCAAATATGAAGGACAGGTATACCTTCATGGAAGAACCTGCAAAATTCCTGAAGAAAATGGACCAACATTGAAGGAGGTACCCAGTATGTGAGGAAATTAGCTGTGTTGGAGGTGATATGTAACAACATGAATGATGACCAGCCATCCAAAGACCAGGATGAAATCCAGTGCAAGAAGTCCATGCGTGAAAGTTTGTACAAAATGCACTGATGCCATACGCCCACACCCTGGTGATAATGAGTTGGATAGACATGAAAGCACCAACTATAGATGAACGGGCCAGACAAGTCCAAGAATATGAACATAATATCACTTCCTCCATGTAGGTCTGTGTCTTGGCTGTGGACAGAATGGCCCAAAAAATGTCAAAGCAAGCCAAGAAGGGTAATTCTTCCTAACGCACTCCAACCAAAACCTCAGCTATTAATTCAACCTCTTGATTCAAGGGAAAGAGTAACGGTGGCACACAGTATGTGCAACCCTATGGTTCTTCCTGTGTGATCAGGAGGAGGACATGAGGAAGTGGGATGGTGAATCTTCCTGGAGACTAAATGCAAGGAAAAACAACAGCCAAAAACCATCCATCCAGGAAAATTACTGCTCCAGTGTCTGTCAGGTAGAGTAGAGGGGCTGACTGTACTTTTTGCACTGATGAAGGACCTTCTGTTTTGCAGTTACATGAATCAAGTAATGATAACTCTGACCAGGAACAGAGGGGTCCTGCCTTTTGCCAGGGGAAGGAAAGGGGCAACCAGGTTTACTGGACTCTGGATTTGATAGCCTGGCACATCAGCCCCACTGATGTATAAAGCTCTCGTGGACACCAGTGCACATGCACTCTAATACCATCAGATTACAAAGCGGAAGAATATATCTATTTCTGGAGTGACAGGAGGATCCCAAGAACAGTGTGTTGGAGCCTGAGGTAAGTCTAACTGAGAATGAGTGGCAAAAGCATCCTATTGTGACTGGTCTGGAGGCTCCAAGTATCCTTGACATAGACTTCCTCAGCAGAGGGTAGTTCAAAAACCCAAAGGTTACTAGTGGGCTTTTGGTGTAGCTGCCTTGAGTACAGAGAACATTAAAGAGTTTTATAGTTTGACTGCTCTCTCAGGGGATCCATCTGTCTTGAAGTTGCTGTGGGTTAAGGAAGAGTAGGTGCCAGTTACTACTATGACAATGCACTGGTGACAATATTACACCAATCAAGACTCCCTGGTTCCCATCCAGAGTCTGATCTGGTGACTGGAGAGTCAAGGAGTGATCAGTAAGACTCATCTTCCCTTTAATAGTCCCGTATGGCCAGTGCAAACTAATGGAGAGTGGAGATTAACAGTGGCCTGGATGAGTCACATCATTGCTGAGAGGAGCTGGAAGAGCAGTTAGATCTTTAAGGATGCTTTCCATAGACCACAAGAGCTCTTGATCCCCAAGCGTAAGAAATCAGGAAAGGAGGGCAAGAGAATGGCATGGAGGAGTTGAGACCGGATGGTCAAATTAAAGGGCAAGAAGGAAATACACAGGCAGTAGAAGCAAAGACAGGTATCCTGGGAAGAGTATAGGGATGCTGCCCAGTTTTGTAGGGGTGGGGTCAGGAAGGCCAAGGTACAGCTGGGTCTGAACTTGGCAAGGGATGCAAAGAATAATAATAAGGGCTTCTACAAGTATGTCAGCCAGAAGAGGTCAAAGGAAGCGTACCTCCCCTGATGAGCAAGACTGACAAATGGGTAACAATGGAGAAGGAGAAGACTGAGGTACTCAACAACTTTTTTCCTTCAGTCTTCACTAGCAACCTCTCTCCTCATACCTTTTGAGTGGATGGACAGCAAGGCAGGGACTGTAGGAGAAAAGTTCCTCCCATTGTAAAAGAAGATCTGGTTTGTGGTCACCTGAGGAACTTGAACATACAGAAGTCTATGAGACCTGGCGAAATATATGCCAGATTCCTGAGGGAATTGGCTGATGTCATTGCCAAACTACTTATTTGAAAAGCCATGGCAGTCAGGTCCTCGGTGACTGAGAAAAGGGAAATATTGCACCCATTTTTAAAAAAGATACCAAGGGGGACCTTGGCAACTATCAACCTGTCAGTCTCATGTCTATGCCTGGGAAGATCATAGAACAGATCCTTCTAGAAGGTTTACTAAGGCACATGAAGGACAGGGAGGTGATTCCAGACAGCCAGCATGGCTTCATCAAGGGCAAGTCTTGCCTGATCAACTTAGTGGCCCTCTGTGGTGGAGTGACTACATCAATGGACAAGGGAAAAGTTACAAATGTCATCTATCTAGACTTCTTTAAGGCCTTTGACATCATCCCCCACGATATCCTTCTCTCTAAGTTGGAGAGATATGGATTTGATGAGTGGATTGTTCGGTGGATGAGGAACTGGTTAGATGGTTATATCCAGAGGGTAGTGGTCAATGGCTCAACATCCAGATGACAAGTGATGTCTCTCAGGAGTCTGTACTGGGACCAGTCCTGTTTAATATCTTCATCAGTGGGACTGAGTGCACCCTCAGCAGCTTTGTGGCCATCTTTGCACTTTATACAGCCACAGTTTACTTTCACATGGAGGGTATATAGGACACCTGGAATTGACTGCCGCAGGTCATACCATTTATCATGGAATGATACAGACTACACTGAAGCAAGGTGAAACCCCTGAATACCTGCAGAATATTGATTNTTTGAAAAGCCATGGCAGTCAGGTCCTCGGTGACTGAGAAAAGGGAAATATTGCACCCATTTTTAAAAAAGATACCAAGGGGGACCTTGGCAACTATCAACCTGTCAGTCTCATGTCTATGCCTGGGAAGATCATAGAACAGATCCTTCTAGAAGGTTTACTAAGGCACATGAAGGACAGGGAGGTGATTCCAGACAGCCAGCATGGCTTCATCAAGGGCAAGTCTTGCCTGATCAACTTAGTGGCCCTCTGTGGTGGAGTGACTACATCAATGGACAAGGGAAAAGTTACAAATGTCATCTATCTAGACTTCTTTAAGGCCTTTGACATCATCCCCCACGATATCCTTCTCTCTAAGTTGGAGAGATATGGATTTGATGAGTGGATTGTTCGGTGGATGAGGAACTGGTTAGATGGTTATATCCAGAGGGTAGTGGTCAATGGCTCAACATCCAGATGACAAGTGATGTCTCTCAGGAGTCTGTACTGGGACCAGTCCTGTTTAATATCTTCATCAGTGGGACTGAGTGCACCCTCAGCAGCTTTGTGGCCATCTTTGCACTTTATACAGCCACAGTTTACTTTCACATGGAGGGTATATAGGACACCTGGAATTGACTGCCGCAGGTCATACCATTTATCATGGAATGATACAGACTACACTGAAGCAAGGTGAAACCCCTGAATACCTGCAGAATATTGATTACATCATTGTGTAGGGTAACACAGCAGAGGAACAGTTTGAGAAAGGGAGAGGAATAATACAGATTCTATTGAAAACTCGTTTTGCTACAAATCAAAGGAAAGTCAAAGGACCTGCACAGGAAATCCAGTTTTTAGGAATAAAATGGCAAGATGGCTGTCATCATAACCAATGGATGTGATCAATAAAATAACAAAACTTCAACTAACAGAAAACAAACACAAGCTTTCTTTGGCATTGTGGGTTGCATATTCCATGTCAAAGTCCGACCATAAACCTGTCTATCAAGTGACCTGAAAGAAAAATTACTTTGAATGGGGTCCTGAGCAGCAACAAGCTTTTGAACACATTAAACAGGAGATAGTTCTTGCAGTAGCACTTGGGCCTCTCTGGACAAGACAAAACGTGAAAAACATACTTTACACCTCAGTCAGGCCATAATGGCCTCACCTGGAGCCTCTGGAAGAAAGTGCCTGGAGAGACTTGAGGCCCACCTGTAGGGTTTTGGAGCTGGGGATATAGGGGATCTGAAGCTCATTACACTCAACCAAAAAAAGAAACATTAGCAGCATATGAAGGAATTCAAGTTGTTTCAGAAGTAGTGGGTACTGAAGCATAGCTCCATTTAGCACCTCGATTGCCTGTACTGGGCTGAATGTTCAAAGGGAAGGTCCTCTCTACGTATCATGCAACTGATACTGTATGGCATAGCAGGTTTGCACTGATAATGCAGCAGGGTCTATCAGGAAATCCTGACCACTCAGGAATTCTAAAAGAGATCAAGGACTGGCCAGAGGGCCAAACCTTTGGAGTGTTGCCAGAGGAGGTGACTCATGGTGAAGAGGCCCTTCTGTATGATAAAGTACCAGAAAAGCAGTATGCCCTGTTTACAGATGGATTCTGTTATACTGTGTTAAAACATCCAAGATTGAAAGTTGTTCTGCGGAGTCCTACACGCTGAGCTTGGTTGAAATCACAATCCATCAAGAACTTCAATTGCTGAGTAGTTATATATCTGATTTAACTGAAGAGCTCTTAAAAACTCATTGAGTACCTTAATGTGACTACAGCATTTGTCTGTTTTAGGAACAATTCCAAGAATTTTCATGAGCACTGGAAAAATAACAAACAGAAATTTCATAAACTTTCTATACCAAAAGCAGAAAACTAAGTAATGTTAAGGTGTCATCTTTTACTGTGATGCAAGATACAATATTCTAACTTACAGCTTTATTAATACGTATCCTCATTTTTACTGATACTTGCCTTTTTTTGTTACTGAAGCTGAGATTCTCATTTTGAAATAAGCATGTAATATGATATGTAATATAATTTTAATTTATGGATTTTTGTTTCATCCCTTGTATTTTCTTATGTAAAGCAGCAAACATGATAAAGTGCTTCTTTTTTCTTTTTTCTTTTTTTCCCTTTTCCCTTTTATTTTTACATTTTTTTCCCTTTTTTCCTTTTATTCTTTTCCCTTTTTCCCTTTTCCTTTTTTTTTTCCCCCTTGGTATTAATTTACTACTATAATTTACATTAATTGATTGTGGTTTTTTTCCTTCATAATCATATTGAATCTTTATTTTCAGTGTTTACCCAATTTGCAATAGTACAACATTTATGACAAACTCATGATATTTTACAACATCATCCAGGAATGGATAAATTCTATTCATCAGAACTTTTGCTGAATTAGTTACGTTATTTTATTGTTACAGATTCAGTATATTTATTTTGGCCAGATACATGCTGAGACTAAAGTTTTATCAAGCTAGATTAATTAGACATTGACTTATTTTTCTTATGTCTAAGTCACTGCATGTAAAATCCTGGAAGGAGGAGCTTGAAAGAAATAGAAAAAGCTAACAATTACCTGCAATGTGAAATTAATTTTAAATAATGTTCTTTTTGTATTCACATTTATCATAGCTACCCTGAAGCCATGGGTGTTTCTCAGGGACGCACTCAAATCAGGCCATCCTAAAACGCGTGGGAGATTTGACACTGTTCCTACACAGAGTGATTTAACTCTGCAGCCTGCAACATGAACTTGGAACTTCATAAGCATCCAAAGCTACTGCGTTATAGAGCTTTATGAATATAGTAGAGCTAGTTTCTGATAGAATGAAAATAGAGAATCTTGTAACTTATTCAGTTGAATTTTCACATTGTGGAATTACTTCATGATTATTTGTTAATCCTTTTGTCACATTTTCTGCACAAGTTTCAAGGGTTTTTTCTTTCATAAAGAACTCCAGATCTGGCCTTGAGTCTCTCATGCAGGGTCATGCGCATTTCCTCTTACTCTTGAGGAATTATGACTCTTCAAAATACAGGTTCACACATAAAAGAAAATGCATTGCATATGAAAAATCTCTTACAGAATACTGTAACTTATTGCCTGGTGTGTGAACTGAAGGTATTCCAGTAGACAGAGAATAGGAGAGGCCTCAGTAGCCAAGTAGAAAACAATTCATGACTG
>VXBO01001432.1:0-12461 GCA_013400135.1 Rhinoptilus africanus | reverse complement strand
GGGTAAAGAACTGGCTGAATGGCTATGGCAGGTTGACCTTGACTGGATACCAGGTGCCCATCAAGCCACTCTGTCACTCCTCTCTTCAGCAGGATGGAGAGGGGGGGAGAAAATAAGCTGGGAAAAAGACCTCATGGATCAAAATAAAGGCANAAAAAAACCTCATGGATCAAAATAAAGGCAGTTTAATAAAGCCAAAATGAAGGTCTCGTGTGGAAGCATAGGAAAAAAAGGATTTCTTCTCTACTTACCATCAGCAGGCAATGTCCAGCTGCTTCTGTGAAGCAGGGCTTCACTATATGTAGCAGTTGCTCTGGAAGACAACTATCATAAATAACGAATGCCACTCGCTTCCTCCTCCTTTCTCTTAGCTTTTAATGCTGAGTTGATGTCATATGTTTTGGAATATCCCTTTGGTCAGTTTGGGTTTGCTGACCTGGTTATGTTCAATCCCAAGATCTTGTCCACCCCCAGACTAGTGGTGAAGGGGAGAAATGTTGGAGACAGCCTTGGTGCTGTGCAAGCACTGCTCAGCAATAATCAAAACAATGGTGTGTTATCAACACCATTCTAGCTCCCAATACAAATCACAGCACTATGAGGACTGCTGTGGGAAAAATTAACTCCACCTCAGCCAGATGCGATACGATGGTCATGTCCAAAAAGCTACAGTCAACAACTCAATGTCCAAGTAGAAACCAGTAATGAGTGGTGTCCCTCAAGGTATTGCACTGGGACCAGTACTGTTAAATATGTTCATCAAAGACGTAAACAGTGTGACTGAGTGCACCTTCAGCAAGTTTAGGGATGACATCAAGCTGAGTGGTACAGTTGATTGGCTCAAAGGAAGGTATGCCATCCAGAGGGACCTTGATGAGCTTGAGGAGTGGCCTGTGCAAACCTCATGAAATTCAACAAGGCCAAGTGTGGGGTCATGCACCTGAACTGGGACAACTCCTGGTATCAAGACAGGCTGGGGGATGAAAGGACTGAGAACAGTCCTGCAGAGAAGGACTTTGGGGTACTGGTGAATGAACAAGGGGATATGAGCTGGCAATGTTCACTTGAAGCCCAGAAGGCCAATCATATCTGTGGCTGCATCAGAAAAAGCATGGCCAGCAGGTCAAGGGAGGTGATTCTGCCCCCTCTGCCACACTCTCATGAGACCCTACCTGAAGTACTGTGTCTGGCTCTCGGCTCCATGTACAAGAAAGACATGGATCTGTTATAGCAGGTCCATGGCTGGAACACCTCTCCTGTGAGGACAGGCTGAGAGAGTTGAGGTTGTTCAGCCTGGAGAAAAGAAGACCCTGGGGACACCTTTTTGCATTCTTTCAGTATATAAGGAAGATGGAGAGAAACTTCTTATCAGGGCCTCTAGTGACATGACAAGAAACAAAGGTTTTAAACTGAAAGAGTGTAGGATTGGACTTAACAAAGAAATCCTTTGCTATATGCGTGGTGAGACAGTGGAACAAGTTGCCTAGAGAAGTTGTGGATGCCCCATCCCTGGAGATGTTCAAGGTCAGGTTGGATGGGGCTTTGAGTGATCTGGTCTAGTGGAAGATGTCCCTTTCCCTGACATGGAAATTAGACTAGATGATCTTTAAGGGTCCCTTCCAACCCGAATCATTCTACAATTTTATGATTCCATGATTATGGAAACCTACCATACCTTACATTAATATAAATACATGGATTCATTGCAAATTCCATATCTATTTTTCTTCACATACAAAATTTGTTATAGTGTCAGTAACATTTAATACAACCAAGAAAATTACTCAGGCTTTAGCACTTTTTGTATTTGAAGATAAAACATTGTCACAAAATCTGAGTGAAAGGGGTTTGGTTTGTTTTTTTTTTTTTTTTCACCAGTATTTCATCATGTATGTACCAGCAAGAAACCTAATGCTTAGATTTAATCTACGTAGTCAAAGCTATTTTAAAGGTTGTAACTGTATTTCATTTGTATTTCCTCTTTATTCCCCACTACCAACAGTAGTGGACTTGTGAATGATGAGGCTACCTTTAAGAATGCCAAACAAAGTGTTCAACAAGATGCAAAATAATTGCTGCCTTAATAATGTGCATGATGATATGTATTATTCTTTCTTTCCAGTTATTAGATATTATGAAATATCACAATGCAGTTCAGTTTTTCATGTATTCTAGATTTATTCTCTTTGTTTGAACAAGAAACATGCTACGGTTGGATTTGGTCTTTAATATGTTCTTTTCAAGAAATGTCACTTTGTTAGACCCAAAAAGTGTATATATTGATGATTGTGACACATATTTCATTGGGCTTATTTAAATTCACTGCACACTTTTTAATACACCTAGAAAAACTCAAGCATATTAATATATGTCTTGAAAATGTGCATTTTTTTCATAGTTGACTTGAGGAGCTGATTACTTTTGTAACAGTGAAGTTATCTGTGCGTTACGGTTTTGTTCCATCATCTACACAGCTATAAGATGTCCTTCAGGTTGACTTATAGTTATACCTTAGAGTAACTCATTGGCTTTTAAATAGAAGTGTGCAGAAGGTTAAGAAGCCATCTGTAGGGAAGGTTAAGAAGCTGTGTGAGGTTTTCTTCTCTTATTTTGAGGAACTCTGAATCTACATATGTGCTAATGAAGAACCACATTGGCAGGAAAATGGAAAATCTGAGGGGCTTCTTTAATTGTTGAAGATTCTAACATCTCAGAAAGCTGTAAAACCACACTGACACCACTGTTTTAGAACTTAACTAAATCTGTTCCTTTTTTCATCCACAGAGTTGTGTTTAAATATTTTTCTATTCTAAAACTTAACAATTAGTGAGATTGGAGGGGTTTTATTCAGAAAAAAACAGCTTTTACATTCATAAAAATGCTTTGCAATAATTGTCTTTAAAAAATGTTTTTCACTGAAAGATACCTCAGTTTGTCTTTTATTAATTTCAGTTACATATTGCATTAAAGAAAACTCTACTAGCAGATTTTCAGTGTGATATTCAGATGTAAGATTTAAAGATAGGAATACATTATAAAATAGAATATGAACTACTCTATTATTGTCTGTGTAAAATTGGGAGAATCTAAAATGTCAATAGTTATTTTGCAGTTTCAGTCCTTATCTGCTCCAGTCCCTTAATTATGTTTTTGGCCCTCTAAAATATCTTTGGTCTCTAAAATGTCTATACCTATTTTACATTTCTACTTATTTTGTGAATGTTATCACATTATTATGGCAACGAGCATCTTTAAAGACTAATAAAAACCAGTAGTTAAAAAAACTCCAATAATTAATACACCAAAATGGCATCCAAAATTTACTAATCTCATTCAAAGTAGGCTTTTTTAACGTAAAAGTAGACTGGAACATCTAGCAGAGATGCTTACAGTTGAGTGAGATTAATACCCACCCACACTTTTCACCCTCAGAATTATTCATATCCTTTATTTGTTCATCCCCATTTACATCAACTGTACCCCTTTGGAGCCCAGTTAATCAAGGCAAGTATCTTTTTGCTACGCATGAATACACTACAATGTATATGTGCATGCATATCTGCAAGTATACACATATATGTGCTCTTTAATGTTTTTGTAAATGATCTGGGTGCAAGAATCAAATGTACATTAAGTAAGTTTTCTGATGATACTAAATTAAGAAGAGCTGTGGACACCCATGAGGGTAGAGAGCCCTTACAGGAGGGTGACCAAGATGGTGAAAGGTCTTGAGGGCAAGACTCACAAGAAGTGGCTGAGGTCTTTTGGTTTATTCACCTTGGAGAAGAGAAGTGAGGAGTGACTTCATTGCAGTCTACTTCCGCAAAGACAGTAGCGGAGGGGGAGATGCTGATCTCCTCTCTCTGATGACCAGCGACAGGACACAAGGAAATGGCATGAAGCTGTGTCAGGGGAAGTTCAGATTAGACATTGATAAAAAGTTCTTTACTGAGAGGGTGGTCACTTGGTGGAGCAGGCTCCCTAGGGAATTGGTCATGGAAACAAGTCTGTCAGAGTTCAAGGAGCATCTGGACTATGTTCTTAGTCATCTGGTTTAATTTTAGGTAGTTCTATGAGGAGCAGGGAGTTGGACTTAATGATCCTTATGGGTCCTTTCCAACTTGAGGTATTCTTTGATTCTATTCTATATACATACATGCATAAAAGTATACAGAAAAGTTAGCCAAATTATTACCATGCATGTCCCAAATAATATGGGATTTTAATTCCTGGTAGATTTATATATGTGTTTTTCCACTATGGGCCTAAATTTATGAAGTGTCCCTATTTCATATTGCAAAAAATAAAAATAAAAATATATTTTTAAAATTAAAATTAAAATTAAAATATTGTTGTATGACATATTGTGAGGCAAATAAGAATATTACAAATTGCAGTTCCAACCCCAAAGGTTTTAGGAATACAACCCAAGGTGGTTAGTATTTTGTATTCCTATATCCAACAGCTTCAATCTCAAGGCATCCCACATGTCATACAGACAATCAAAAGAAAATCCCAAATGCAAAATAAAACCAGGCCTCTGTAAAGCTGCTTCTTCAGTCTAAGATCACAGTAGATTTTTTGGTGGAGTCAAAACCAGTACTGGTTCTTGAAACCTTAGTTTAGTCTGCTCATCAGATTTCATACTGCATTTCATTATCACTGTCTCTTCCTAAGGTTCATGGAATGGCAAAGCTTTCAGCTTTATGCTATTATCTTAAATCTCACTTATATAAAAAAAAATACATCAAGCATTACTTTGTAGCTCACTGTTTAGTACCTTTTACATGACAGAATCTGGAAAATTGGATGTAGCATATGTAGAACAGGTGAAGACATTTATTTTTGTCTCAGAATATTTTAAATTTCTTTGTTGCTATTGATTGAGTGATATCTTTTTCACAAAAATCTGTATGGAGTTTTTTGATATTTAGAGGACATTTTCAATATAACATTCTTAATTAGCATGACATTATACAAATCCACTTTATGCTACAGATTTTCTTCTTCTTATATTCCACTAATTGGTATCTTTTCATGATATTTTTTTCCCACATTCTATTATTTACCATGCCTATGGAGTATGAGAAATGAAATGTCTCTCCTTGTGCTGTTAACCACCTGTACAGATGAATCTGCTTCTTATAACTCAGCTACTCCTGCCCTTTTTGGGTGTGGGACCATTGTAGTTAACAGTATTTTTCCTGACAGACCTTCAGTATAATTTCAGGAGAGTCTGGAAGTTCTGTCAAAAATGTGCTTCAAAAGAAGAACAAAAGAAGAATTCAGTTCTGGGTCATGAAATAGAAGTAAATAAATGAGACATACAACCATGAGTGAAATAAAATTCACATTCACAAAGAATATATTTGTTAAAATTTTGTACAATTTGCAAGATGAAGTACTTGAGTTAAGAATGGCAGAAATCAAATGCTCTATGGAAATCTTATATCTCTGTGTTCTTGACACAGATATCATGATGTTGAATTTAATTACTTGGTCAAATAATCTCTTGTTAAAATTTGTTTCTTACTGTTGCGTTCATTACTTCATGCTTTATGTGCTGCATGTTATTCGCACCCTGCTCCAGGAATGGAATTTTCTTCTGCTTGTACCCGTAGTGTTGCTGTGCCAGTAAGCATATGCTTGACAATGTATTTTCAAAACTGTTTTGTGAATAGAGAAATGTTATTATCCCTATTTTATAAATGAAAAATGAAGAGAGATTAACATCAATTTTTTTCACTAACCTTGAGTCTCAACTTGAAATTGTTTCAGGTTACTTAGTTGTGTGCAACACTCCTGTTTCCCATTTGCCTTACTCATTTTACTCCACAAGCTTCCAAATTTAAATTAAGCATTCATGCTACTTCTGTATCCTCAGAGCTTCTCTCCACACCCTCTAAATTTTTAATTAGTTTTCTCATTGATCAGTATAAAGAACCAGGTTGTAAGCAGCATGAAATTAATTCTGTCTAATTTTGGCCCTTACTAGTTCAATATCTAATCAGAGTCATAATAAACAAAGAAATACAGACCTCACCAAAGGGTGATTCGAATTGTTTCTCTTAAACATGTCTGTTAGAACAATATGAATGATGCTCTAGAAGTAGCTGAATCTAATGGACCTTTAAAGAGATTCTGCAGGTCTTGGTTATATTCACCCTAAATATAGTATACAAGCTCCACATTTACGTGGGATAAATTTCACTATAAGCATTACACTGTGGTGAGTGCAATTTGGACTAAGGAGCAGAGTAGACACAAATTAAGATAAAACCAAAAGTGACTGAAGAAAAGAACACCAAATTTTTCACTCAGAGAAAGACATTTAGAAATTCTGGAAATTTTCAGACTTAACACTTTTTAAAAATCTTCATACTTCTATTTATTTTTGTTTACCTATCTATGCATCTATTCTTCCAGGACAACTAGGCAAAATTTTATATACATTTATCTTGTTCCATTTTCATTCATTTCACATATAGTGATTACAGTCTCATAAATAGGATATTCCAGGCAAATGAAAATAAATTCTTGCCTTAAGTTTTATCTTTTGAGGCAATTATTATAGGTCAACTATATCTTGCAGCATTTTGTTTAAAAGTCAGCATTTCAGGACAAAAATTTCTTTGTCTTCTAGCATAGTGTACTGAAGGAAAAATGTGTGTTCAGTCATACCTTTTGAAAAATAAAAATGCTACTTAGAATGCAAAATCATATGATAGGAAGTTTTACTAACAGTGTTTACCCATTTCATACAATTTACATTAAAAAAAACCCAACACACAAACATATATTTACTATCACAATGAAACAATTATTTTGAAAATACAATTTCAGACAGCTTCTTACTTTTTCTACTGTATACATGAAAAATCTGCATGAACTATGAAAAATAAATAAGATAATATATTATGACCAGTTTTGAAACATTGTCTCTAGTTTCTGTTTGTAATTGGATAGAGAAAATTATGTCAATAACACAGGAAAAAGTATGAGGAAACGTGGTGGTTAAACATTTAAAATTTATTCAACCTCAGGGGAAAATACGGACATATTTCCAAGACACAAGATTCCAAATGAGTAAAATGGGAAGGATTTGTAGGAATAACCAGGAAATAGATTGGAAATGTCAAGAGATACTAATAAACAGCAATCTACTCTCTTATATTATGAGATATCTAATTCATCATTTAAGTAAAGCATGGGCTAGCATAGCATGCCTGTAGCAAGCAATTTGTGAAAAAATTGAAACATCCTGATAGCAGTCCTGTGACAGAAGACTCTCCCTATTTTCCCAAGATGGAATAAGAAGAAAGACAAGATACACGATTAAATAAGATGAACTAATAATTTCAAAATTAAATGAAAAATTATATTAAAGTTTTAACTTTCAGATTGACTGTAGGATTTTATATAAGCAAAGTCAATTTATAGCAAGGCATAGAAAATCATAACTTCCAGTCTCCATTCTGTAGAAAAATGCAGTTTCCAGTTAAGGTATTTTGTGTACAGAATAAAATTTGAGAGATAGAACAAGTATGGTTTTGACTGTTGCTACTAAATATACCATTCTGTTCACCTACTTGCACAAACAATTTACCTTCTTGAATGTCATCCTATTTTGATTTCTAGTTCTCATAATAATTTTCCTTAGTTTTCCTATGAACACTGTAAATTCTTTCTATTAAAGTAATGGCTGCATGCTGACTTTTAAACGGCTTTGCACATTTTTTTTTTCTTTTTGTTATCAAATACATTAGCAGTCTAGGTTATTTTTGCATATTTATTTTTCTACATTGCATTACAAATTGTAGACTTTAATATATTTCTTACAGTACATAGTTTACAAATTTCAACATGACAATGCTAAACATCTGATATTGATACAGTGAATAAGATTCTATGGGTGAAGAATTTCTTAACAATTAACTGTATAAGTAATATGTATTTGCCTACCTAAGTATGTTTACATATATATATAAAATGCAGACATACATATAACATAGTCAAAGAGAAAAAATTATGTATTTCAAAATGGATTGGCTATGTATGCATGTGCAGAGAGAGTTTCTGGAACAGTTTTCTTTAAATTCTGACAATATATTATTTATTGGGGCATTTCTTTAAATTATAGGCAGAAGATAATATAATGATGCATCTTTTTGAGGTGCAAACAACCATAGAGTTGTCTAATTTAAGGCATGTTCAGTTAACTTGAATTCCTATTTAAAATTATGGTTCTAGTGATGTGATTTTTTTCAGTTTTTCTAATCTTGTAAAACTGTCACTATCCCATTTAATAGAGGCTTAGATTGTATTAGTTTCAATAAACATTTCACATGTCATTAAAAATCTCAGTGTTCTCACTGTTGTACCAATATACAAATGAGCGACTAGGTATTTACAATTAAAATATGTAAATAAGCAGTAAAATTACTATGAAATCATAATATGTTATTCTGTGGTGGCTTCCATCTGTTTTAAATGAACATACACTCAGTAATAAAAGCAAATATCAAGAACAAACAAAATAAAATGAAGAGGACGATGAGTTTGTGGATTTCTAATCAAAGCTATGAAAAGCAACTATAATGATTATGACATTCATTGGAAATTAAGCGCTCTGCTAAATCTCAGGACACCATCAACAACTTGAAATCCAAGTAACCATGACAAGTCAGTTCAATAAATAACTTCCTTTCTAATCTTAAAAAGTAACATATTAATCCCTGATAACCACAGAAAGCAAATCAAATGTGCAAAGACAAATTTTAAAAGTTAAATCAGAACTTTATCATACGTGGTCAGCTTCGTCTACATGCCTGCAAAACCCTACACATGAAAAAAAGGAAATCATATGTCTGTATAACAATGTTCCTGTTTCAATGTTGCAAATCCGGAATTTTTTTTAATCTGTCCCAGTCTTCATGTTCCAAATGTGAGGTACTATAAAATGTAAGTTATATGAAAAGCCTGTTAGAAAAAAAATCAGTCAAATGTTGCTCTAAAATACTGGATCCCCCGCAGATGACAGAAGCAGGTAGGACTACTTATCAACGAGAGAGATGTTCATAGTACTTCTTACCCATCAGGAGATTCCTGTGTCTCTACAGTCCCTTTAAAATGACAACAAAAGATTCACTTAGATCACAAACTGAAAAAAAAATAAATCATTGATTCAAACTTCCCAATTGTGGTCTAATAAAATGCAGCAATCTAGTCTGATAAAATGCATTATATCTATAAAATACAGCCATCTATTTCTTCTAAGCATGAAAAAACAGAAGACTCTAGTATCAAATTTACAATATGAAAGCTAGCAATTTCTTTCACTTTGAACAGTGATTTATGTTTTTATCTCTTTGTTTGGTTAACTGATTGTTGTATTGTAAAAGTTACTACCTGTTTACTCTGGAGTAGCTATCCAATAGCAGCATGACTTAAGTAATAATGCTTTCAGCAGCAAGTCCCATAGCAGTTTACAATGGATGTTCACCTAGCACTTTTCCACCTTACAGATAAAGAAACGGACATAGAATTTATCTGGAGTCACTCTGCACTACAGTGGTAGGGCCTGGGAAATTTCGTGAATCCCCTGCAAAAGCTCACTGACCCCAAAATATGAAAGGATGGAATTAAAAATAGTGTGCTACTCTGATAGAATTTGACTATATAGCTTCCCTTAATTCTTCCTTTTACCAGTTTATAAGCATTCTACTTTTTTAATTTGAATACTCCTTTCACATAAAATTAGCTATGCCTTGATTTATTGACTGACATGTTGATTTACTAAGAAATCTTATTAGATTATGTACTTGTAAAAGGGCTAAAAACATAAAGTACATACCAAAAGAACTGATTGTCTTGTTTCACAGCATTTTTGAAGTAGTATAATTTTAATGATTTGAGGAGTCTACATAAATGCTTAGCATACTTTCTAGATCAATAAGGCATAAGTAAAAAGTGTGAATAATATTCAGAAGTAGTAGGCGAGAAGTAAGAACAAGAGAACTGATTAAGACTGCAATGAAGGTAGAAGAAATTGTTTCATGAGCAAGAGGTAGAAAGTCACAAAAGAAAAAAGGTATGGATTTTTTTCACCTGTAATTTACTTTGGTTTGCTTTTACAATGCCTTTATAAAGACTTCAAACAGTAACTCCGAACTAAACCATCATGAGAGAAAAAAGGATTGTGGCCTGTGAATATTATTAGTCATCCCTGTTAGAATCATAGAATCATAGAATCATAGAATCCTAGGGTTGGAAGGGACCTTAGTAGATCATCTAGTCCAACCCCCCTGCCAGAGCAGGGCCACCTTAGAGCAGGTTACACAGGAACGCGTCCAGGCGGGTTTTGAATGTCTCCAGAGACGGAGACTCCACCACCCCCCTGGGCAGCTTGTTCCAGTGCTCTGCCACTCTCAAGGTAAAGAAGTTCCTCCTCATGTTTAGGTGGAACTTCCTATGCTCAAGTTTGTGCCCGTTACCCCTTGTCCTGTTGTTCGTAGAGTGTGAAGCTTCTTATTTAACACTTACGTACAACAAAAAGTTCCATAAAATGTGCGATATAGGCATATTCTCCTTTATGTTTCCTAGTAGTAAGATAGATACACTTTCTAATTTCTTATTATACTATCAAAGTTGATAACGTCTTCTGTTTTCTCATGCTTAAGAGAAATACGGATTACTATATGACTGTATTTTATAAATTTGCTGCAAAGTGCACCAAGCAGTTCAGAATCTTACTGAGTCTCTTTGTTAATTTTGTGTTATTTCAGATAATTTATTTATGTTTGTAGTACTTCTTAAAATAGACTGCTATATGGTACCACTCTATACGTTCCACTGTGACTAGCATCACCACAGTTAGTCTGACATGAAGTGGCTGACAGCACTGCACTTTATTATTATATTCTTAATACTTTTTTGTTGGTGTTGGTCAACAGCTGGCTGAATATGAGCTGGCAGTGTGCCCAGATGGCCAAGAAGGCCAACAGCATCCTGTCTTGTATCAGAAATACTGTAGCAAGCAGGATGAGAGTAGTGATAGTTCCCATGTACTTGTCACTGCTTAGGCCACACAGTACTGTGTTCAGTTTTGGACCCCTCACTCCGAGAAAGACAGATGCTGAGGTGCTGGAACATTTCCAAAGAAGAGCAACAAAACTGGTAAAAAGTCTAGAGAACAAGTCTTACGAGGAGTGGCTGAGGAAACTGAGGTTGTTCAGTCTGGAGGAAAGGAGGCTCAGAGGAGACCTTGTCGCTCTATACAGTAACCTGAAAGGAGGTTGTAGAGAGGTGGGGATTGGTCTCTTCTCCCGGGTAACAAGCGATGGGACAAGAGGAAATGGCCTCATGTTGTGCCAGGGGAGGTTTAGATTAGATATTAGGAAAAAATTTCTTAACCGAAAGGATTATCAAGCACTGGAGCAGGTTGCCCAGGGAAGTGGTGGAGTCACTGCCCCTGGAGGTATTTAAAAGACATGTAGATGTGGTACTTAGGGACATGGTTTAGTGGTAGACTTTGCAGTGTTAGGTTTACAGTTGGATTCAATGATCTTAAAGTAAATTCTAAAGTAAATGATTCTATATTTTTAGTTATTATCTGTTTACCCTTCCTCTGCTACCATTCTTTCAATCTTTCAATGACAAATAATCTATATCTCTAGTTATTCACATATTATGAATACTACCTTTATCTCTGACATAATGGGAGCTTTTAAGACATTAAAAATGCTTTTATTGACCAAGTGAATTAGACATCTGCTTTTGATGCAAGCCGTAGAAAGATGTTGCCTGATTACTGCTAATATAATGACTTTGCCTTTGTCTTGACTGCTGCTGTTAATTTTCCTTTATTTTTTCTATGAGAGTTGTGATGAGTAACTACTTGCTAACACCTGGCTCATAAACCATAAGGTAGTGATTGAAAATAACACCACATTGAAAGAAAGTTACCAGAGTCAAAACTTTGAAGAAATAAATTGATTCAAGTGAATAAAAATTGTGTTATTTCATATAAGAATTCCTTGTAATATGGCATTTGTTTTTTACAAAGACACATATACTCTTTTTATTTTATTTTATTGTAATGATCAATCACAGGCATTTCAAATATAGTATGTTGCTTTCCATCCTATGCTTTTGGCCTCCTGTCATCCTCTTGTACCATCAAGACAAAAGCAGTTAATCATCCTGTTGTTGATTTATGATATGTGTTTCAAGAAGTTCTCATATGAAGAGGTTAATGTCTCTTCCAAGATTAGATTTTCCACATGATGACATATAGCAAGTATTCCATGCTACTAGAATTAAATGAATAGTTACTTCTGCTGCTGCTTTCTTCACTCTGACTTCTGCTCTTATAGATTGTTCATAGCCTGGAAACATCACAATATTAAAACTAAATTCTTATTTTCTTGATTTATTATATATTTGTATACTCATCAGCAAGC
>VXBO01001431.1:35772-63392 GCA_013400135.1 Rhinoptilus africanus | reverse complement strand
TATATACTATATACTATATATTAAATATAATAATCTTCTTTTGGCATATAACCACTTCACTAAACCTGTCAAATTAGTATGACTAGAAGGAAAATTATTTTTATCATCTGGAGTTTTTCTTGTATCATTTGTCTGAGATGTATGTTACCATAAAATATTTTAATGGATAAAAAAATACCTTAATATAGCCTAATATTTTTGTACTATATGCTCTTGGACCAGCAAAATTAGAGCTATATATCTCTAAGTCTCATTGGTTGTAAGCATTTATCATTGTGGGTTTTTTTTTTTTTAGCTTATTATGTCAGGTTGGCAGATCTTTTTTAAGGTTGGCAAAGAGTTTTGAACTCTGGGCTTTTTGAAGAGAAACATTATTTCCTACCACAATTATCTGTAGGCTGTACGTTTACCTTGGATTATCTATGCTTATTTTACTGCTTAAGGCTACATTTTCCATCCAGTTCATAAACTAATGGTATCAGGGCTATTCTCCTCATTAGGTAAGCTGTTCCATCTAGACAGAGACATACACAACTTTCACTGAATTTTAATTACCAGGTATCTTTCCTGCTGATAACTTTGTTTGAAAGTGTTTAAGAACAAAGCTCAACTCTGCAACATGAACTAAATAGGAACAAATTCCTCACTCCTGTAAGCAAAGTGAAGTTTCATGCTCCATTAGAAAGTATCAGTATCTGCAGTCATGTAAGAAGTGCCTCTCCATAATGCCTCTGCTTGTCTCTGGAGCCTTATTCCAGGGAGCTGAGAAAAGACAGGATGGGTGAGCTTAGTCAGGCCAGCAGTTGCCCCCACAATAAATGACGTTCTAAGGCAGCTGTGGCCTTTAAACCTTTTGGTTTCAGCCCCATATGAACTTTTAAAGGATTGCAGCAGGGTTTCTGCTAGCAAAAGGAAAAATGAATTGAGCATGTGCCTCTCAACGTATGCAGTCTGATACTACTTTTTCAATACTTCTCTAGTTCTTCTGTGTAAGATTCGATTGTCATCAGAATCAGATGAGTAGTTCTGAAATACAGTGACTTTTCTTCTTGTCATTATGGCAATCCGTATGCAACCATCATTATCAGCATCAAGGGCAACAGTAATTACAGTATAATTATCTGTGCATCGTTGTTTCAGGTGGCTCCAGTTGCCTGCCAAAAAGGTTCAAAAACCTTTTCTTTATAATTCTTGCATAAATGACCATTCAAATATCACCATTACCTTTATGGCCACAGCAGTGCACCCATTTCTGGCAAAACAAAAAAAGAAAGTAAGCATTGTGATGATGCAGAGTGTTTAAGCCTTCTTGAAGGTAAAATAATAATAGTCACTAAAATAGTTCTCTTTCTTCAACAAATTAATTATCACTGGTGAACATGTAGTTGAAAAATAATACAGAGCACGTTTCAAACACTACAACTGGGAGAAATTATAATGGGAATGACTTTCTAGTTATCATTTTGGGTTTTTTATATTACCATGCTGCTTTAGATTTCAGTCAGTTTTCAAGGTTCATGCATCGTATGGTCATTAAAAAAGTTTGTTACACTCACATGCAAGTTATTCCTTTTCAAACTTTTCATAGAAAACATTGATTTACAGGAAGTGTTTGCAATTATTCTCAGATATAAAGAATACCCAGAGGCAAATTTAGCTCTTTACTAGCATAACACAATGTAATGTAACACCTCTTTCCTGAAGTAAAATCCAGGCTTTACATTAACACCATTAAAAACAATAAGCAAAGAGCATTTTTAAGTGTATTGCAGAATTAGGAGAGGAAATCAGTATACATGATGCGTAAGGAACAATAAAGAACTGAGTTATAACATATTACTAAGAATTTTGTAATAAAAAATTGCTTATTTGGATAAGGGAGATTGGGAAGACAAATAATTTCTTCAGTTAAACTTAGTGGCATTATTTGAGAGAATAGGGAGAAGAATAATAGGAATTAATTTCCAATTTCAAATCATTATATAGCTACCAGCATCTTAATAACAGTTGAGCGTAGGAACAGCTGAAAATCTAAAAATAACTAAATTGTCCTCAGAACAACGTGATGCTTTAAATAGCAGGATAATAACAGTAGTAGAAATAATTAATGGTTTTAAAGACATAGCGGAGGGTAAAGCTGTTGGTACAGATGGATTCTCGAAAGAAACTTCTAAGTCAATACCTTCAAGCTATCCATACTTTTTAACAGGTTATTTAGTATTTTTTATGTAAAGTTATATGTTGGTAAAATTATATGTAATAGGAAGGATTGTAGCACTGACAAACAGGTCAGACAAATGCTGATTTTGTCATCATACAATTATTATAAGGCTTCTAGTAAAATTTAAAAAAAAAAATAAATTTTAAAATGTTTACATTCCTGAATAGAATGAAAATAAAACAAAACAAACAATTCTTCCAATATTCTCTGCAATGAAATTGTGATAAAGTTAAAAAGAACTTCAGAAATATCTTTTAGTTGACTCAAAAAATCAGGAAATTAACTGATGGACTGATATCTATTGCTGCACTTGAAGAAGTTCCTACTTCTGTGCAAGTAACCCTTAGGATATAACTTCACCCCAGGAAACTGGCCTGCTGTTGCCCCATATTCTGGGAAATAGAATCACATCGTTATCCCTTATCCCATTCTGCCTTCTACTATTCTTGCATTTCACAACAAATGCAGAAAAAGGGCTAATTTGCTTATGTCTTTCTACTGTTTTGTTTTCAAATACTCATTTTGTGGGCCATGATAAACTATTCTTTTAAAGCAGAAACACACCTCACTGTCACCCCTTATTTCAATTTTTCTTCTGTGATTGTGACCAGAAATTCTCTAAATTTTTAGACAGTAATACAAATCTTTGGGTTCTCCTGTAGTTAGGTTACACCTGGAAGCACACAACATAGTGGGACATCCTACGTGCCAGCAGTGATGGTGCTCTAAATAGGCAGGAACACTTATTTCTTTAAGCAACATAGAGAAGCTCCTCAGCTGACTAAGTTTAAAGGATAAGGGCCTACATGTTCACTTCCAGGTGCCTATACTCGGGTATTTAGGTTCATGTTTATAAGTCTCCAAAAGTAGTCTCTGAGTAACTTCTTAGATCCCTTAGTTTATGCATATATATATACTCATGCATTTAAGCATGTATATATATATATAGATGTACATACACATACATATATGCACATATATATACAAATACATATCTATTTATGATACATGTATTTTATGTAACAGGAAGTTGGTTTTTTTAATAGCTTAACAATGTATGTGCTAGAAAAAAATGTAATAATAATAATAACAATAAAATTATTTAACTTCCTCTTTGTTAACTTTGTTTTCCTGTGGGGTTTTCCCCCCTGGAAAGTACGTGAGGTACTATAACTTGATAATTCTATGCAAACATGTTTCTTCACAATGCTATTTCTGTTGTATCTTTCAAAGATCAAAGAAACCTTGCATTCTTCTTCAATACGATATGTATCTTAGAAATAAAACAGCAAGGAAAATGAAAGATCATAAAGGGCAGGGAAAATGGCCAGCCTGGATGAACAAGGAAATTTTGTCAGATATTAGGAAGAATTACTTTACTGAAAGAGTGGTCAGGCACTGTAGTAGCCTGCCCAGGGATGCTCTAGTGGCAAAGATTGTAGGGTGTTTGTTTGATGGCTTGGTTTTTGGTGGTTTTTTTTTTTTCTGTGAGTGTATGGTTGGACTCAGTGATCTCAAAGGTCCTTTCCAACCATGCGTATTCTCTGCATCCTTCATCACCATGGTTCCTGTCTCATTCAACAGCAGGCCCACAGCTTCTCTAGCTTTCCTTTTGCTTTCAATATACTTGAAGAAGCCCTGCCTGGTAAATTTGACATCCCTTGCCAGGTTTAATTCCAAGGAGGCCTTGGCTTTCCTCGTTTCATCCCTGCACACTCTGGTGGCATTTTTGTAATCTTCCCAAGCGGTCAGTGCCTTATTCCACTTACAGTAAAATTCCTTCTTCCACCTGAGTTTATTCAGAAACTTCCTGCTCAACCAGGCAGGTCCCCTGCATCCCTTGGATGATTTCTTCCTCTTAGGGATGCATTGATCCTGAGCTTGGAGAAAGTGGTGTTTGAACCAGCTCTCTTGAACCCCTTTGCCTTCCAGAGCCCTAGGCACAGGATCTCTCCAAGCAGTTTCTTGAAGAGACCAAAGTTAGCCCTCCTGAAGTCCAAGGTTGCAATTTTACTTCTTGTTGATTTGTGAGTACCGTCCATGATCTTGAACTTTATCTTCTCATGATCTCTACAGCCAAGGGTGCCCCCAGCCTTAATGTCCTCCACCAGTCCCTCTGTGTTTGTCAGTACTAGGTCCAGTAGCTTTCCTTTCCTTGTTGGTTCTTGGACCAGCCGTGTCAAAAAGTTATCATCAATACACTGGAGGAACTTCCTGGACCGTGTATGCCTGGTTGTGTGGTCTACCCAGCAGATATTGGGGTAATTGAAGTCCCCCATAAGAACCAAAGCCTGGGATTGCGAGGCTACCTTCAGCTGTCTGTAGAAGGCCTCATCATCTTCCCCAACCTGATCAGGTGGCCTGTAATAAAGACCCACAACAGTGTCCCTTATATTCGCCTGCCCCTTAGTCCTTACCCATAAGCTTTCAATCTTTTCTTGGTCTGCCCCCAGGGAGATCTTGATATATTCCAGTTGCTCTCTCACATAAAGAGCAACTCCACCACCTCGCCTGGCTGGCCTGTCCTTTCCGACAAGGACATACCCGTCCATGACAACATTCCAGTCAAGTGAACTGTCCCATCACATCTCAGTAATTGCAATGAGATCATGGCCCTGCGACCACACAGATATAGCCAGCTCTTTCTGCTTATTCCCCATGCTGCACTCATCGGTGTATAAGCATTTCAGAGAGGGAGCTATGTGTGTAGTTTCCACCCTTGAGACGTAGTATGCCTTCTGGCTCTCAGAAATACTGGCATGTTCCCCGACAAGTGCTGAGCAACTGTGCCCAGGCTCCTCATCAACATTGTATCTTAAGGGATACAACATCAATGTCTTACTGAAATCAAGGTGAGCTCTCCTCTCACCTACCAGATGAATCATTTAATCATAGAAGGTTATCAGGTTGGTCAAATATGACTTCCCTTTGTGAATCCATTCTGACCACTCCCAATCATTTTGTCCTTCATTTGCCTGGAAATGCTTCCCAGGATTAGTTGCTCCATCACCTTCTCAGAGACTGAAGTGAGGCTGAACGTCCTATAGCATTCCATCAGACCCCTTTGAACTTATACTAAAGTATCCCTTGGCCTGACCGTCTACAACAGATGGTATGTTTTCTTTGCTCTAGACTTTCCCTCTGGGCTTTGGATCCTGGGATTCTTGAAGGCTGATCTTGCTAGTAAAGGCTGATGAGAAGGCACCTCAGACTTCTCCATGCCCTGTGTCACCAGGTCCCCTGCCTCATTCAGCAGTGGGCCTATATTTTCCCTAGTCTTCCTTTTGTCACCTATGTACTTATAAAAGCCCTTCCTTTACCTTTGACTTCCTTGTCAGATTCAATCCCAGTGATGAATCACAATTCATCTTTCCTAACTGTGTCCCTGTCTGCTTGGACAGTGTATCTGTATTCTTCCTATGTTACTTATCCCTGCTTCCAATCACTGAATGCTTCTTTATTATATCTGAATTTGGCTAGGAGCTCCTTGTAAATTCATGCAGGCCTCCTGGCATTTTTACCTAACTTCCTGCTTGTTAGCATGGACAATTCTTGAGCTCGGAAGATGTGATCCTTGAATACTAAGCGGCTTTCTTGGGCTTCTCTTCCCTCAAGGGCCTTATTTGATGTGACTCTTCCAATCAAATCCTGGAAGAGGTCAAAGTTGTCTCTCCTGAAGTCCAGGGATGTGATCTTGCTTTTGGCCTTGCTCCCTGCTCTCAGGACCTTGAATTCCTCCACCTCATGGTCACTGCAGCCAAGGCTGCCTTCAACCTTAGCATCAACAACAAGCTTTTATTTATTTGTAAGTATGAGGCCCAGCAGAGGACCTTTCCTTGTTAGATCCTCTGTCACTTGTGTCAGAAAGTTGCCATCAATATGCTTCCAAAACCTTGTGGATTCCTTCTGCCCTTCTGGGTTTCCCTTCCAGTAGATGTCAGGGTGATTCAAGTCACCCATGAGGTGAAAGCTTGCAGATGTGTGGCTTCTTCCAATTGTCTGAAGAAGAACTCATCTGCTTCTTCCTCCTGATTAGGCAGTCTGTAGCAAACACCCATCACAGCATCATCCGCATTGATCTGCCCTCTAATCCTGATCCATCAGCTCTTAGGTGTCTCCTCACCCACCTCAAGGCAGAACCCTATGAAGTCCTGCTACTCTCTCACATAAAGGGCAACTTGCTCTTTCCATCTTCCTAGCTTGTCCTTCCTAAACAACTTGTTGCCATCCATAGCAGCACTCCAGTTGTGTGAACTCCCCCACTATGTTTCTGTAAACCCAATGGGATCATAGCCCTGTAGCTGCACACAGATTTATAATTTCTCCTCTGTATTCCCTGTGTTGCATCCATGAGCATACAGGCACTTCAGGGATGCACACAGTTGTGTTGATTCCCTAGAAAAAGTATGAAAGCTTTCCCCATGATTGTTGCTCATGATCATGGTTCTGCTATACTAACAATGTATANGAATGTGCTTAATGGTCATTTTAAAAAGTATTAAGTCTATCACAATTATTATGTTATTCAACAAGGGACATACGTTGTTTCTCTGAAACAAGGCATGGAAGGAGTATTGCATCTGTGGTTCAGTTTATGGTCTGAAGTGCCATACTTGTTTTGTTTTGTGTTGTTTTGCTTTTTCCTCCTAATTTTTATTTCTCTTTGCTGTCAGTAGCAATATCTCTTGATGCAAAGTAGTGAAGACTAACAGGCATTCTCCTTCTTGGTGTTGTCAGGGTTTGTGTTCTGGTAAAGTGGAAAGGGAAATGATATATAAGGGCAGTCTTGTCTCCCGACAGATCACTAGACACAGATTTCCTCTAGTCCTCTTGGGAATAGCAGAATCATCCTTCTTTGCTCTGTTAGCATTGTCAAGGTCAGCTTGTGTTCCTGACTGTATGATGCAAAAGTTATGAAGATGTACAGCCTCCTCCTCTCTCCCATGGAAACTGGGTTTCATTCGACCCTGAAGCAGTGACTTCTGAGCTAGCATCCCCTGAGATAATGCTAGAGTGGTAACTGTGGATGTGTGAATGCTGAGTCCAGCAATGTGGTAGTTTGATAGGGGACAACTCCAGAATTTCTGCACTGCAATCCATTGCGTAGTGTAAACAAGCAGTCAGCAATTCTGGCAAAAGGAAGCATCGCTTGCAGAATATATGCTTTCATTTTATTATTGCCTCTATCTGCAGATTTGCATGAACAGTCTCATCTACAAAAAGTTAGAAAGGGAGAAAGAAAATTAGCTTAGAGCAGTAATACTCTGTATTTTCTTAGGTATCCTGAATGTCTGAGAAAACATGAAACTATCCTACGTTTTTAAAGCATTATAACTCCCCTATTTTTGACTTGAAAAGGTAATACTCAAGTTTAATGATATTTTTTTAGAAAAACAAATCCAAACCATAAAATCTATTTTTTCTTCCTTTGTAAACTGAAGAAATTGGAAGTATATTCATATAAGACAAAAAAGCTGTAATTAACTTCACCATCTCCACGCACATATTCTGATAATTCTAAGTAATTTCTTTGAGGACTACAGAGCACTGAAATAGTAACTTTACATATCTGAGGTTTAATAGCCCAAAGTAAAAGACTGAACAATCTGCTAATTCATCTAATTAATGCTGTTCATTCAGATTCAATTAGGATTTCCTAGGGGCAGGGGAAGTATTCCACACGTTGGTTGAGTTCACTGTTCCTCACCTCTGATGCCTCTTCTTGATATAGTAGCAGGAAAATGCCCTCAAAAAATAATTTGGATGGAAGTAAAGCCAGGTTAGAAGTAGGTTTGCTGAATATCAAACTATATAAGACAATCAGTCCGTAGTAATTGAGTCTCTCAAAAAAAAAAAAAAAAAAAGGTGAAAGTTATGCTGACCACTTTTAGGACTGTAGGGATAAAAGTGGGTTAGTGCGTAAGTAAATTAGTCTTGTAAAATCCACATCAAACCATCTTAATAAAATCTGAAGTTAAAGCTAATGTAAAATGTAACAGTTCACTTGTCTTTCTATGTGACACTTAGGGGGTTGTATCTGGAATAGTTATATCTTGGATGGAGTTTACAGTGCTTAAAAACCTCATGCGTTTTCCCTAAATCTACAGCTTCATTCAGACGGACTGAAGGTTTTGAGCATTTCAGAGCATTCAGAACATGAAAGCTAAGATTCTTCTGAAATAATTTGGTTTACATTTTTATCGTATCATTTAGATCTTAAGATAAATCTGACAGACAAGAGTTATAATTATCAATCTGCTAAGAGTGCGATTCCTTTGAAGAGCAGATTCATAGCTTCTGATTCAATTAAAATAAATCATAATGAAAACATTATACAAGAGCAGAGTATGAAGATTAAAAATACATCTTCTGGTTCATATGTAATTGTTCCCCAAAACTCACATGAGAACAAAAAAGTTAAACAAATCCAGAAAACAACAAAACATGTCACAGATTCTTATTCAATAGTTGACTATCACTGACACGAAAAAAAAAAAAAAAAAAGAAAAAAAAGAAACAATTTAACTTGATTCTCCTATCTACACCCATCTATATTCCTTTGACCTGTTCATTAGCTTAGGAAAAAATATTTCAGAGGTATGGAGGGCCTTTTCCTCAAGAGATCAAAGATGTTTGCTTTTTTGTAAGTGGTATTTTGTATAACTCTGTTTTTTCTTTATTGTCAGTCTTATGTTCTGGTGGGTTGACCCTGGTGCCCACCAAAGCTGCTTTGTCACTCCCTTGCTCAGATGGACTGGAGGAGACAAAATCTAGTGAAAGGCTCATGGGTTGAGATAAGGACAGGGAGATCACTCAGCAATTACTGTCACTGGCAAAACAGACTTGACTTGGTGAAAATTAATTTAAATTGTCGCCAATTAGAAGTCAGGGTAGGGTAAGCAGAAATAAACGCCAAATCTTAAAACACCTTCCCCCCACTGCTCCCTTCTTCCTGGGCCCAGTTTCACTCATGATTTCTCTGCCTCATCTCCCTGAGCAGTGCAGGTGGGTAGGAATGGAGATTGTGGGCAGTTTTTCAGGTCTCTGTCTCTCCTTCCTCCTGAGGGGGAGGATTCCCCACGCTCTTCCCCTGCTCCAGCGTGAGTCCTTCCCACAGGAGACAGTTCTCCATGAACTTCTCCAGAGTTAGACCTTCGCATAGGGTGCAGTCCTTCACAAACAGACTACTCCTGCGTGGGTCCCCCACAGGNTGGGTCCCCCACAGGGTCACAAGTCCTGACAGAAAACCTACTATGATTTGTCTGGGCTCCTCTCTCAAAGGGTCTAGAGGTCCTGCCAGGAGCCTGCTTCAACGTGGGCTTCCCACAGGGTCACAGTCTCCTTCAGGTGCATACACCTGCTCCAGAGTGGGATCCTCCCCGGCCTGCAAGTGGATATCTGCTCCACGGTTAATCTCCATGGGCTGCAGGGGGACAGTCTGCCTCACCACGGTCTTTAGCACGGGCTGCAGGGGAATCTCTGCTCTGGTGCCTTGAGCATCTCCCCCCCTCCTTCTTCACTGACCTTGGTATCTGCAGAGTTGTTGCTTTCACTTATTCTCGCTCCTGTCTCCTGGCTGCTGCCATGCAGGGGGATTATTTTTGTTTGGGGTTTTTTTTGTTGTTTTTTTCAACTTCTTAAATATGTTATCCCAGCGGCACTAGGACAATCGCTGATGGGGTCAGCCTTGGCCAAGGGTGGACTCATCTTGGAGCCAGCTGGCATTGACTCTATTGGATATGAGGGATGCTTCTAGCAGCTTTAGCCCCCTGTTATACCAACACCTTACCACATATATGCAGTGTATATACAATGCCATTGCGGAAATGGATGATGGGGTGATGTTTTCTCATTCCTGAAGTGGTGTAACAGATCAGAAACAACTACTAGTTATAGAGTTGTTCCTTTTGAGTTTGCATTTCTGTTTGTGAGATTCCAAATTGTCTACTCTGTAGCAAATTGACAGCGTTGAATTTTATACCGAAAAAATCACCAACATCTCTACAAAGGAATCAGAACATGGATAAAATGCAGTTTCATTTTTGTCACATATATGAAAGATACAATTAATTAAGTTTTGTGAATACTTGAAGTGGATAGTCAGATTTTCATCAAGGTATAATTAACTGTAAATCTGGCTAGAAATCTGTGCAGCTCAGGAATTAGTGCCTGAACAAGCACCAAACTGAAATCAGTTAAAAAGGCATGTAGACTGGAGGGAAGCAGCGGGGATGTGCTTATACAAGAATTATTTCAGGAGATGACAGCGTTTGTTGAATTTTAAGGAAAAATGGGAAAACAACATTTTTGATATAAAGATATCAGCACATTGATTCTTCAGATGGGTTTTTGTTTTGTTTTATGAATTAATTTCTACACTAAGAATAAAAATTCTCCCTACACTAACACTCTTCTTCCCTCCTGAGCAGTGAATTAAAAATCAAAAAATATCCTTTTTAATTTGTGTTTCAATACATATGGGTAGTAAATAAGGAACACAATTTTGCCATATGCTAAAATTCTGCACTTCCACAGGTATGTTAAAATTCTGCAGCATTTTCACTTTTTCCCCGCCATTGTTTGCTGATGTAGGTTGACACACTCCACTGAAGTGGTGATTTTTTGGAAGCAGAATTGGTAAGTGCCACACAACCCTCCGACATTTTTGTAGTTTTGAATATGCACACTTCACCTGATAAAATAATTTGCAGTCTTCATTTCATATGATTAAAAGCATATTTTAAATCTTTAGAGAAATATGTCATACAATGAAACCAAAACTGTCTCATGTGGCTACACCACAGGAACAGCCAACAATATATTCCTTGTGCCTAAATGGAAAAAGAGGACCACACTAGGTCCTCTTAGGAGGAAGTGCTTAGGAGGGCAGTGCATGTTGCTCGTGTTAATTGGTTTATCTGGCAAAGATATATATTTAAAAGAAAACAATGGTCAGGATTGGCATGGTTTTGCTTGTTTTGATGACAATATATTAATGTGCAGGTGTGGAAAAACAGCTATCTTTATCCCTCCACTCTCCACCACTTGACTTTGAAACTCAATAATGTATTTTAAGCAAGTTCAGAAATGTGTGGAGGTCTCATTGATGTTAAGCTTCAACAAGTTTTGTCTATGTAAGTGGCCTGAGAGATGACCTGTATGTTGTCACATATGTGCCCAACTAAGGCAAAGCTTAGGGCAGGAGTTCACTTTTTGTGAGAAAGAATCCACACCACCAGAGTTCTTTAATGTATCTCTGCTGCAAGGAACTCATCAGTCAGGGCTCACAAATCAACCCTGAGACACAAATCTGTAGGAAATCAGGCTTCATTAATTCTGATGCTCAAGAAACTGCTTGGCTTGCAAAAGAACTCTAATAAAGCCTACTTGTATCTTCAATCTTTTAATGAAATTTCTTTTTGGGTGTGTATATGTTCATAAACATACCACATTAAAGAATTTTAACTATTGACAGGCCATATTCAATATGATGTTATTGTTAGAACTAGTACAATTTTAACTATTTATCATTGTTTGGTTTTGGCTGGGATAGAGTTAATTTTCTTCACAGTAGCTAGTATATGTCTACGGTTTGGATTTCTGCTGGAAACAGTGTTGATAATACAGTGATGTTTTAGTTATTGCTGAGCAGTGCTCACGTAGAGTCAAGGCCTTTTCTGCTCCTCACACCACCCCACCAGCAAGTAGTCTTAGGGATGCACAAGGAGCTGGGAGGGGACATAGCCAGGACAGTTGACCCCAACTGACCAAAGAGATATTCCATACCATATGATGTCATGTTCAGCAATAAAAAGCTGGAGGAAGAGGAAGGAAGAGTGAGATGTTTGGAGTGATGGTGTTTGTCTTCCCACGTAACCATTACGTGTAATGGAGCCCTGCTTTCCTGGAGATGGCTGAAGACCTGTCTGCTGAGGGGAAGCAGTGAATGAATTCCTTGTTTTGCTTTGCTTGCGAGGGCTGCTTTTGCTTTAGCTGACGAACTGTTTTTATCTGATCCCACAAGTTTTCTTACTTTTACTCTTCTGATTCTCTTCCTCATCCTGGTGGGGAAGAGTGAGCAAGTGTCTTTGTGGTGCTTTATTTCTGGCTGGGGTTAAGCTAAGACATTCATCATAACATCGTCTGTGTCATTTGACCATTAAAAGCTTCCCACTCCTTGAATCTTCTTATCACAGTAGTGACCGTCTTTTTCTCATAACAAAACTCTAGTCATCAAAATGTTCCCACATTTTCTTCACTTAATATGCTCATTAAAGTGTTAGAGTTGAGTCTTCTCACATACATAAATCTGAGTGCATCCTAATGTCTTTGAATGGTTGAGGTCTTTGTATTCCTAAATAAACATTGATAATGTGATTTTGAGACAGCATAGAACTCTCTTTTTTAAACATTACTGATATGAGAATTTTAAAAAGAGTGCTTTTTAATATATTTATTTCTGCATTAAAAAAAAAAAAGTAAAGATATTGACACAATATTGGATAAGAAACTAGGTTTCTTGCTGTTTGTCCAACACCAAGGTTTTTCTATGACTGTTTTATCTTCTCACAGGCTGGCTGGATAAGTAAATGCACATTGTAATCTCTGCATTAGTAAAGTGATGAATCTGATTTCTGAATGGATCAATTTGTTGTCCTTGCCATTTGATCCATCTCAATTACTGATGAACAAGTTTCATTCTGTGTTTTAGAGAATAAATTACTAAAATAAAGAATGAAGCACTGAAGAAACATTGCCACAGGAAAAAAAAAAAAACCCCTCCCAACTGGTTCCCCCTTCCTCCTTAGAAAGGTGACCAACAAGGGAGAGAAGTAAGTCCCAAAAATTGAACAGGAATGAAACAGATATTTTATAGCAGTGCTGAGGTTGCTGAAATTGCACTAAAACAAGTTGCCATTGATCTTGATTCTTCCAGTCTGAGTCTGCAAGATGCAGGATCAAGGCCATTTTCTAAACTTAGACTTGCCTCAGCTTTCTAATGTTGCGCACAGTACACTCAAACCACTCAGGGACTGCTACACTTGTACATTAAAACCACTACTAAACCAGTCCCTAAGCACCACGTTTACCCGTCTTTAAATATGTCCAAGGTTGGTGACTCCACCATTTCCCTGGGCAGGCTGTTCCAATGCTTGATAACCATTTCTGTGAAGAGATGTTTCATAATATCCATCCTAAACCTCCCCTGGTGCAATTTAAGGCCATTTCCTCTTGCCCTATCACTTGTTACTTGAAAGAAGAGACTGAGCCCCACTTTGTTACAACCTCCTTTCAGGTAGCTGTGGAGGGCGACAAAGGTCTCCCCTCAGCTTCCTTTTCTCCAAATTAACTAACCCTACCTCCCACAGATGCTCCTCATAAGACTTGCTCTCCAGACCCCGCACCAGCTTCATTGCCTTTCTCTGGACACACTCCAGCATCTCAATGTCTTTTTTTCTGGTGAGGAGCCCAAAACTGGACACAGTACTTGAGGTGGGGCCTCACCAGTGCCAAGTATAGCAAGACAATCATTCCCTTGTCCTGCTCACCATGCTAGTCCTGATACAGGCCAGCACCTTGTTGGCCTTCTTGCTCCCCTGGGCACACTGCTGCCTCATATTCAGCTGGCAGTTGACCAACATCCCCAGGTCCTTTTCTGCCAGGCAGCTCTCCAGCCACTCTTTGCCAAGCTTGTAACACTGCGTGGGGTTATTTTGGCCCAAGTGCAGGACCTGGCACTTGGTGTTGCTGAACCTCATACTATTGACTTCAGCCCATTGATCCAGCCTGTCCAGATCCCTCTGCAATGCCCTTCTACCCTCAAGTAGGTTGACACTCTCACCCAATTTGGTGTCGTCTGCAAACTTACTAAGAGTGCACTTAATCCCCTTGTTCAGGTTGTTGATAAAGATATGAAACAGAATTGGCCCCAATACTGAGCCCCAGGGAACATCACTTGTGACCGGCTGCCAACTGGATTTAACTCCATTCACCACAACTCTGGCCCTAGCCATTCAGCCAGTTTTTTACTCAGCAAAGAGTATGCCTGTTCAAGCCATGAGCAGCCAATTTCTCCAGGAAAATGCGGTGGGAAACAGTGTCAAAGCCTTCACTAAAGCCCATGTAAACAAAATCCACAGCCTTTTCCTTATCTACTAAGTGTGTCACCTTGTCACAGAAGGAGATCAGATTTGTCAAGCAGAACTTGCCTTCCATAAAACCGTGCTGACTGGGCTTGATCACTTGGTTGTCTTTCATGTGTTGCATAATGGTGCTCAGGATGATCTGTTCCGTAACCTTATCAGGCACTGAGGTCAGATTGACAGGCCTGTAGTTCCCTGGATCCTCCTTCCAGCCCTTCTTGTAGATGGGCTTCATATTTGCTAGACACTAGTCAACTGGGACCTCCCCAGTTAGCCAGGACTGCTGATAAATGATGTAAAGTGGCTTGGTGAACACTTCTGCCAGCTCCCTCAGTACCCTTTGGTGGATCCCATCTGGTCCCATAGACTTGTGTATGTTTAAGTGTTGTAGCAAGTCACTCAACATTTCCCCTTGGATTATGGGAGCTTTTATTTTGTAAACACGTAAGAGAAATTATTTAAACAACCTTTTTTTTTTTTTAATAGAATTAGATAATTCTAGTTATCTAGACATTAAGATCCTAGTTGGCCTTAGGAACAACAATGCATGTTGATGCAAACACAGACCCACCATCAGTGAAGGAAGAGTTAGAATGTGAACTATTACAGGAGCTTGACGCCTACAAATCGATGGGCCCTGACACTATCCACCCGAGGGTGTTAAGAAAGCTGGCTGATGTTATTGCAAGACTGCTATCCAGAATCTTTGAGAAGTCGTGGAGACCAGGTGATGTCCTAGAAGACTGGAAGAAGGCTTATGTCATCCCCATCTACAAGTAGGTCTTAAAGGAGGATCCAGGAAATTAAAGGCCTATCAGTCTTACTTCAGTGCCTGGGAAAGTTATGGAATTAATCCTCCTGGGGGCTCTCACAAGTCAAATAACACCTATGATTTGGAAAAGCCAGCATGGATTCACCAAAGGCAAATTGTGCTTGACAAACCTGATCACCTTCTACAACAAAGTAACCTGCTTGGTTGATATGAGGCAAGTGGTGGACATTGTCTGCCTGGATTTCTCCAAGGTTTTCAACACTGTTCTCTGGAGCCTCCTCCTAGAGAAACTGATGTGTTATGTTCGATACAGGTGGTCTGTGTGGTGGATTGGGAACTGGCTGACAGGCTGCACCCTGGTGATAAAGAGCTCTTTTTCAAACTGGCAACCTGTCACAAGTAGGGCCTCCTGGGGATCAATACTGGGCCCAATGTTGTTTAATATCTTCATTAAGTGATCTGGATGATGGGACCACGTGTACCCCGATGAAGTTTGCCCATGATATCAAACTGAATGGTGGACACTTTGAAGGGAGAACCACCCTTCAGGAAGACCTGGATAGGGTGGAAAAGTGGGCTAACAAGAACCTTATGAAGTTAAATAAGGACAAGTGTAAGGTCTTGCACCTAGAAAAACATAATCCAGGAGTGCAGAACAGGCTGGGATCTACCTGGGTGGGGAGCAGCTCTATGGAAAGGGATCTGGGGGTCCTGGTGGACAAACAGGAAGAGTGTGCTGCAGTGGCTAAGCAAGCCAACAGGATGCTGGGTTGCATCAATAAGGGCATCAGCAGCAGAGATAAAGAAGTAATTATCCCACTCTACTTGGTGATTGTCAGGCCACATCTGGAACACTGTGTTCAGTTTTGATACCTGCTATACAAAAAAGATGTGGACAGGATGGAGAGGGTCCAGAGAAGGGCCACAAAGACTATCAAAGGACAGGGAAGCCTGTCATATGACGAAAAGCTGAGAGAATTAGATTTGTTCAGCCTTGAGAAAAGAAGACTTAGGAGAGAGTTTATCATCATGTTCCAGTATTTAAAGGGTGGCTACAAAGAAGATGGAGACTCCCTTTTTACCAGGAGTCACATGGAAAAGACGAGCAGTAATGGGTACAAATTACTCCGGGGAAGAATAATGGAAGGACACAAGAGGAAAATTTTTCACAAGGAGAACAACCAACCATTGAAACAATCTCTTCAGGGAAGTGGTGAATTCCCCCCAGCATTGGACTCTTTTATGATTCAGCTGGACAGGGTACTGGGCCATCTTGTCTAGACTGTGCTTTTGCCAAGAAAGTTTGGACTAGATGATCCTTGATGTCCCTTACAACCTGGTGTTCTATGATTCTGTGATCTATTATTTGGGGCATTTCTGTGTTCTTATGTTGGACTCTAACACTACTGGTGTTTGATATGTCACATTACCCTCAGTTTCCAGGTGTCTCCACTTATTTTTAATAGCTAAGAGGAAAAATATCCAACTTTTGGATTCACTGCTACTATATGCAGTGAAAAACAGTCACAATTTCACTAGTATGATAAAAGGTAATAAAACCTCAAAAGCAGCAACCAAAAAGACACTAAAAAGTAAATTTGCAGTCAGATTGGCACATATCTGTATGCAGATGAAGTTATGCTGGGTTTTAAATTAAAGGTGGGTCTTATTTGGGGCTTAATTGTTTTAAATTAAGAAATAGTCCTCTTAATGTAATTCTAAAACGACACTTTAAATCACTGAAAGTAAACATTGCTTTGCTCTTCCTGACTAGAACAAGGATTAGAATACTTAGATATAATCCTATCTAAAATAAGTAATTGGAACCTGATCAATATCTTCACGATTGTCCAGGTTTGAAGTAAAACAGAACGAACTTTCTGTTCAGTAATTTTACTTTTCAGTTAAGTATCTTCTAACTAACTAAACTCTGAAATTAATGGCATATTTTTCAGACACTCTCTGCTTCTGGAGTGATAAACCCCGATTGTTTATAATTTATACCAAGGAATGGTATACACAGAGGCTCTTGCTTATACTTATTGCTACAACAACCAAGGTCAGCCAACTCGTTATTTGCCCCTTTGGAAAGTCAGAAGCAAAAAGCGTACAGGGGTCGCACCTGCAGGGAGGAGCAGACAGGACAGGCAAACCAAAACTGACCAACAGGAGTATTCCATCCCATCTGCCCCACGCTCAGTATAAGAGCTGAGGGATCAAAGGGTCAGTCTCTTTCTTCGGTGGCTGGTGTCTGAGGAGGACTTGGTCTCTTTGTTTGCCTTTGATCCCAACCCATGCATTCCTGAACCCAGTTCCGGAATACAGTTCACATTTATTGCTGAGTCTAATCTGGGACTTTCCCAGTGCTTTCCGGTGACTTGATCATCATCCCAGGAGCTTGATATTGGTTGTGTATATTGTATATATTTCATTATTATCTTTTTATTATTTTATTAATATTTCATTAAAGTAGTTTAGTTTCTTTTAAAGTCATAAATCTCTTTCTCTCTCTTCCTCCTCTCCCTGAAGGGAGAGGTTGGGAGAGAGCATCTGTCATTCATTTCAGTGGCCAGTCCGACCCAAACCTTGACAAGCACATTAAACGAAAGTATAAAAAAGCATACCAGCCTATTTCCAAACATCTTGTGTAAATAAATGTGTTTCACATGGGTGGATTAATAAGGATTGCCTTCTGGCTAGACTTTTTGGTCTTTTTCAAGGACATGGACAGACCTGCAGTGGGAAGGGAGCAGGCCACACATTCCAATAACCCCAAGGACATACAAGGAAGAGGAGGAAGAACCCTCTCTCCCTCCCAGGAACATTACATGCCTCCTAGTGAAGAACTCAGGAAGCTGATGACTTGTTGACGACTTCCCCTGTCCCATTTTCTTAAAAAGAAGACTGAAACTCTTGCGATTAGCACCCAAGTGCATTGTAAGACTAAACATAACACCAGAGAATAGAAGTAGATGATAGGAAGGGATTTTTGTCTAACAGTTTTAGCCATATTGCTAATGAAGCTTTTCTGCATTAATTAGATAATTTGGACTCTTAGACTGTTAAAATGATACTTGAACAAACAATGCATTCTTGGCACCATATACCTGGCGTGCTCCCTTTTGCCACTTAGAAGACTTTGAGTAACAGGATAACAGGACCAGAACTGTATGCAGTGTTCAAGAAGTCAGCGTACCAAAGCTTTATACAGAAATAAAATAACACCATCTGTCTTGTTCTCGATATCCTTCCTGTTGATACTCAACATTTGGTTAGCTCTTTTGGCTGCCGCTGAACACTGAGCAGATTACTTCAGAAAACTGACAGATCACTTTCCAGAGCTGAGACTGACAGTTCTGAGTTCAGCATCACATAGCCCTGGTTTAGATTATTTTTGCTGTATGTGTTACCTTACACTCATCTACATTGTAACTCAGTTGCCAATCTTTTGTCCCCACATTCCATTCAGTGAGATCATTCATTTGACACCATTGGTTTGGTGTGTAAGTCTATGGGACCTGAGGAGATGCATCCCACAGTCCTGAGAGAATTGTCTGATGTAGTTGCCAAGCCACTCTTCATGGTATTTGAAAAGTTGTGGCAGCCAGGTGAAGTCCCTGGTGACTGGAAAAAAGGAAACATTGCAGCCATTTTTAAAAAGAGTAGAAAGGAGAACCCTGGGAACTACCAACTCATCATCCTCACCTCTGTGCCTGGGAAGATCATGAAACAGATTCTCTTAGAAGCTATGCTAAGGCACATGGAGGACAGGTATATGATTCGAGACAGCCAGCACAGCTTCACCGAGAGCAAGTCCTGCCTGGGCAACCTGGTGGCCTTCTATGGTGGAGTGACTACATCAGTGGACAAGGGAAGAGCTACAGATGCCGTCTATCTGGACTTCTGTAAGGTCTTTGTCAAAGTTCCCCACAACATCCTTCTCTCTAAATTGACGAGATCTGTATTTGATGGATCGACAGTTCCGTGGATGAGGAATTGTTTGGATGGTCATATCCAGAGGGTAGTATCAACAGCTCAATTTCCAGATGGAGATCGGTGACAAGTAGAGTCCCTCAGAGGTCCATACTGGTACAAATACTGTTCAATATCTTCATCAATGCCGTAGACAGTGGGATCAAGTGCACCCTCAGCAAGTTTGTAGACAACACCAAGCTGAGTGATGTGGCTGACACGCCTGAAGGAAAGGATGCCATCTAGAGGGACCTGGACAGGCTCAAGAAGTGTGCCTGTATGAACAACATGAGGTTCAACAAGGCCAAGTGCAGAGAGTCCTACACCTGGGTCGGGGCAACGTGTGGTACCAATACAGGCTGAGGGATGAAAGGATTGAGAACTGCCCTGATGAGAAGAACTTGCGGGCACTGGTGGATGAAAAGCTGGACATGAGCTGGCAATGTGCACTCACAGCCCAGAATGCCAACTGTATTCTGGGCTGTATCAAAAGAAGTGTGGCTAGCAGGTCAAGGGAGGTGATTCTGTCCCTTTTCTCTGCTCCTGTGAGACCCCACCTGGAGCACTTCATCCAGCTTTGGAGCCCTCAGCACAGGAAAGATATGGACCTGTTGGACTGGGTCCAGAGGAGGGCTGTAAAACTGATCTGAGGGCTGGAGCACCTCTCTATGAAGACAGGCTGAAAGAGTTGGGGTTGTTCATCCTGGAGAAGAGAAGGCTCCCGGGAAACCTTATTGAAGCCTTTCAGTACTTAAAGGGGGCTCATAATTTCTATAGGATTAAACTGAAACAATAGTTTCTCACATGAGGAAATCCCAGATCCTATGAAGTTCAGCTACTAGCTGAATCAAAATACAGTATTATTCTGCCTTTTTACTACAGTTTCTCCTCTTGTTCTCTCCAAGCTTTACAAAAATATGCTGAAAGTGATTTCTTTCAAGGTTTATCAGCTCTGGACACTCTGTCAGGGATCTTGGAACAATTTATTTCATGTGAAGATTAACATTACATGAGCCATTTGTGTAAAGCAATCCTACTGGATAACGTGCTGTAAGGCTTGTAAAAAGTCTTCAAAATCAAACGTAACAGAAAATGCTTTGACAGTATCTACAGGAAACTATGATTTGAATGATGCATCAATTATCAAAGTAGTTGAACTGTAAATATAGATCTATGTACAAGTGAACAGGATATGTTGTAATGTACAAATAACTGTATAATTCTAATGTCAGGAGCATGATTTTAATAGCACAAAGTTCAGGAGTTCAAATTGTGGAAAAAATACATAATGCATCTGTGTGATTAGTAATGCAGAAAAACAGGACTCTTACATCATATAGGGTAAGAGTCAGTGAACACCCAAGGAAAGCACATACCTGACAAAATAATCACATCTTTTATGTAGGAGACAGAAGAATAAACTATGATCACGACTAGAATTGAGCTCCTATTCTTCCGCAGAATATTATTTGGTAAGACTGAGGAGAGATAGAATGAACCAAATCTAATGTATACAACGAAAAATGAGGTCACCCTTCATAAGGTTTTGGGTCTTTTTTATGGAGAAAACTGCTGGTGGTATAAAGGATTACTTTTCTGCCCTGAAGCTCCAAAAAGAAACTTAAGCATCAAACACAAATTTGAAAATGGTTAATGAGCCTTTAAATGTAGTTTTTGAAGATCTTCTAGTTTAGATTTTCTAGTTTGCTAATTTCTCAGCTCTTAAAATAAAGACAAGGAATTTTTAATGTTCTACTTCCTTCATAGATGATGAAAGGGTGGATAGTTGGATATTGCATTAAAAAAGAGGGAAAACAGACATATTTGTTAAGAAAGGCTTAAAGCTCTCTGACCTACTTCTTGTCCCACTGAAAATGGCAATATTCCAAAAGGAGAACACAAGCTCCATGTAATGATGAAAAACATTTCATGATGTCATCTTTAGAACTGTCATCTTTGAACTTAGATTTAAATTAAAATAATAATTGGACCATCTTCCCCTTATCTGTTCTCTAAGGAATATCTAACAAGGTAGATTGCCAACACTTTACAACACACAGAGAATTGAATGGAACATTAAGAATATGGTATGAAAAGGAGAAGTTATGTAAATCTATTCATCTGTGAAAATTTTTGACCTTTGTACTGCTATAGAAGTCTTGGAAATGCTTCCTTACTGAGGTTAATGGAATTATGTTGGAAAATTTAGGAAAAAAAAAAGTCTTTCAATATGATGTGTCCCAGAGTTCAGTGTGCCTCAGCATTGCATGACAAGGAGTTACAAGCTGTTTATCTGTCCTAAATGCTATGTTGCTGCTCATTAGCACCTCTGTATTATTGCGGGCAAAATATTTAGAGGTTTAGTTGCTATGGTAAGCCGCTTGGTAGTTAGTATCACACTAAAAAATTCAAGTTTTACCCTGTATCAGCAATGTACAAAAAGGTAAAAACTAGCTGAAATTGTCTACTAGAACAAGAGCAAAAGATCTGTTGTTTATCCTAGTGTTTGGTAATTTTTTTAGTGAAAAGGTAATTTTCCTGTTTTTATTCTGTACCCTAGAGAGTTGTAAATTGGCCCAGCAATGAGACTGAAAATCTTGATGTTCAAACGCTTGTGTATGTAGCACAAATGTGAAGATGAAATGAAGAAATATCAATTCTCTATTCTGAAATGTCTGACTCAGCTAAAGAACATGTATGAGAGAACTCATCAGAAGAACTGATTTGCATATTCTTATTTAAGAGCTTTTTAAAACCTTACAGAAATCAGTGTTTAATTGTTTAGATATGCACCTTCAGCCTTAAAAAATGTTTTCACTGTGTTAGATAACAACTTTCAAAAAGCATCTCACCAAATGAATTGGTGTAAGGGTTGCATCATTCTGCATCTTCTCTGACTTCCCTTCTCTCTCTCTTCCCAGAAACACAGAAGTGATTTTCCTGTGTCATAAGTTGTGCTCTGATATTTTTGATCCCTAAACTGAGCAAATCAAATCAAGCTGTTAATTGCTTATTCAGATTCATGTATAATTTACCTAGAAATTCTTATGCATTTTTTCTGATTTCATGTATGTGTTCTCAATAGGAATCCCAGTGGGTGAGACTTTTTTAGTTTCAGCCCCTAAGTATTCTTTCTGAAATGAGCATAACTAAGAGTTATTAAATGTATTCCTTTTCCAATTTATTGTGAGTGTCTGAACATCTATTCGAATGGTCAGGTTTTATTTTCAGTCTTGCTCCTGTGTGTATTTTTTAAGTCTCAAATTCTGCAAGGCCCGTCATATTACAGTATATAAACATTAATGTATTACAAATACCTTCTTCATAAAATTGAGATAAGGATTATAAAACAACATATTATTCTCTTTTGCCAAATCATCTAAAGATTACTAATCTTATCAAGATTTCCTGAGAAATTTAAAGTCTCTCAGCAGCAATAAACAGCTTTAATTTGGGAAAACGTCCTATCAGAAAATAGATTTCTTTCTTTCATAATAAGAAATTTCTTCCTGACTTTTTTTCCCTTACAAAAAAGAAATAGCTTGCCTCAGAACAAGTTATGCCCTAGACACAGAAGTGTTGAGACTCAAAGATTTTCCACTAAGATGCACCTAATCAATTTCTGCAGAATAAGCACGATACGTACCACTTGGAAAAGGGAACACTTTGGAAGCTAATTGCTGCTGACTTTATCTTGTAAATCTTTCTCAAGAAAATTTCTTACAGGGATTAAAGAGTTTTAAATGCAGAACAGCATTGACTGGTTGTTTTATTGGCCTTTTAACCCCCTGAGAGATTTCCTTGCATTCTGCTAGGGTAAAAAAAAAAAAAATAGTGTGCAGAGGTAGGAAAGCAAAAACAAGGCAAAGAGATACACACAATAATGTGAAACAAAAATACAATCACAAATAGTCTTTAAGTAATTGAAATGGAGCAGGACTGCCCTATTTGCCTGCAAAATTTGTTTTCTTCCTTTCCATTTAAGTGAGATTTGCTTTTTTTCCCCTTCTTGCTATAATTTACTTAGCATAAGTACAAATTGAAGTGATAAATAGCTCTGTGCCTGCTGTGCATTACGCATGGATTTTGGAAGTGACATTGCAAAGACTTTGGATCCATCAACAGTTGCACTTTGAGTCCCTGTTTCCATTGGTCTTTAATTTAGACAGGATTTTGACATTAGATTTTTGATGGAATAGGTAAAAAATAGTAATTTAGGTATCTGTGACTGAGTTCAAATAGCAGTTTGCACTCATTGAAAAGTGTCTCTCTTCAATACCATGTATTCAGGCATGAGAGTAAGGTGATACGACTTTGAAGAGAAGACTGTGAGTCTGTGTACATAGAGGCTCCACTCTGAGTAGTGCTAAATGAGTCTGAAGCATGAATACTAATGGCAACATAGGACACCACGTAAACTACCTGTGTGGCAGTCACATTTCATTTCCTTTTACTTGGCAGTGAGGCCAGACTCTTTTTTCACTTCCAGAGGAGGAAAAGCAATGTGTGGATTATGCTCTTCCAAGTATCAGCAATAGATTTTTCTCTATTTAGATGACATGGTAGCAACAGGGGTTGTCTCTTCTCCTCTACTAATACACTACTCAGAGAGATGAAAATATTTGTTACATTTTTATGTTACTGAATTTTTATATCACATAATCAAGTGTAACACAATATGGCAACTCAGAAATATGATTCTGTATATTAAATGTGTAAAATCAATGTTACTGAAGATCTGATGACAGCTTTCTGCGTTTAATTTTGTAATGAATATTTATCAGATGTTATCTCAAGTAATGCAGTGATGCTTTTGCTTTGTAATGAAGGACACAGTACAGTAGTTCTTCTGACATTCCTCACAGATAATTTGCAAATATCCTTACGGTGAAGCCAATTCACAGGAAAAAGCAACATTCAGTAAACGTGATCATATGATTCTAAAAACAAATACCTTTGGCCTTTTTAATAATAAGATTTTGAATCTCAATATGAAGTCTTAGCTTTGTTTCCTAGACAGTTTTAAACCATCACAAATGTGATTTTTTTTTCAATAACATCTTGTACATCATAAGTTATATGAACAGGTTTTTCTGCTTTATCCACTTTTTCTCAGTACAGTCAGAGTTTTGTAATAGATTAGCAATACAATTTTCTCTCATAGCAAGAGTATTGAACAAGCTCAACATACCTTACTTTTCCAACTTAAGTTTTTTTTTCATTCTTTCTCACTTTATTTTAGTCTGCTTAAAGAAAAATGCTAAGTAACTTCCACACATAGGGCAACTAGCTGTCTAAATTTTCCAAAATAATCCCAAAAGCCCTTAAAAAAAAGAGACAGTATTTGGTAACTTCTTTTCTTCTGGAATAGAAATTGTTCTCAAAGAGTTATTGTATGTTGTTATTACATCAGCCACTTCATATTTAATCTCTCTAAATAGTTTAGAATGTCAAGTTCAGTTGTATTACCATAATTATACTTTTTGTTACAGCAGTTTTGGGTGCACCTCACTTCTACTAACCAAGCCCTAGTTTTATTGGCTTGATGTATCAAATAAAGGATCAGAGACACTGCTGAAAAGAGCAAGGAACAGATACAAAGGCAGCTCAGCAGGGAGATAGAAAGATTATATTTTCTAGGGAGAAACAGGGAATGTGCAAAGTTTTCAGTAACCTAGAAAGTAACTGAGCTCTTCGTATGAAACTAAGCCTTAAAGAAAAGACCCATTTGTGAGTACATAGAGGGTAGGGATATATTTCTTTATAATGTTTTTATATTGTGAAAATCTTCTATTAAAGAAGTTGTTTCAAATGTTTGGTTCAACACTGATTGTCCAATAAAACTGACCTTACAGTTTAAAGGCATTTTGGGACCTAGTTAGACTCATTTGAAATCTCTGGGTAATGTAGGCTACACCAAATGAACCTTGAAGAGCTGCATGGAGCTTGATGCATATTGGAAAATTAACATGTTTCTGTATCACCATGAGGAACAAATGCAGCTTAGACAAGTCTTTCTGGCTCTATAGAAATACTACCAAACACAATTATTCTATTCATTGCTTGTAATTACATGACCGGACCTATGTCCAGAGAGCTACTGCCTGCCTGCAGAGCACGCTGCCTGTCAGCTGCTGTGAGGGGATACATAACTGCAGCTTCAGCAGGATGTCCCATAGTAATCAGAGACATGCTAGGGCTCACATCCTCTTGGAGATTGTTGTGGTTTGGTATTATTTACTGTCCTGGTTTGGGGTGAGGCACAGCCAACTTTCTATTCAGTGACAGAGGCTCTTGCTCATGCTTGTTCTTGTGGCAATCAGGGTCAGCTGAGTTGGTTGTTTACCCAATGGAGGGGTCCCATCTCGGGGGATAAGTGGACAGGTCAAGTGACCCAAACTGACCAATAAGGTATTCCATCCCGCCTGCCATGCTCAGTATAAAAGCAGAAGGACCAAACTCTGCAGACACTAAAGTCAGTAAATAAGGAGAGGGAAGAGGCACTCCAGGAGCAGAGATTCCCCTGCAGTGAGTGCTGAAGACCATGGTGAGTCAGGCTGTCCTCCTGCAACCCATAGATGTTAACTGTGGAGCAGATATCCATCTGTAGACCGTGGAGGAGTCCACACCAGAGCAAGTGAATGTACCCAAATGAGACTGTAACCCCTGGGGAAGCAAGTTCTGTGGCAGGTTCCTGGATCTGTGACCCCTTGGAGAGACGAGCCCACACAAACCACAGCAGTGTTTCTGGCAGGACCTGTGACCCTGTGGAGGACCCATCCTGGAGCAGTCTGTGTGAAGGACTGCACCCCATGTAAAGGTCCCATGTGGAGCAGTTTGTGAAGAACTGCAGCCTGTGGGAAGAAATCATGTTGGAGAAGTTCATGGAGAACTCTCACATGGAAGGGACCCCACACTGGAACTGTTGGTGAGGAGGAAGGAGTGTCAGAGACAATGTGTGGTGGACTGATTGCAATCTCCATTCCCTGTCCCCACATGCTGCTAGTGGTGGAGGAAGTAGAGAATTCCAGAATAAAGGTGAGCCCAGGAAGAAGGCAGTGGTGGGAGGAAGGTGTTTTATTTTTTTATTCCTCATTACCCTACTCTGATTTCATTGGTAATAAATTAAGCTGATTTCCCTGAGTCAAGTCTGTGATTGCTGACTGATCTCTCCATGTCCTTATTTCAACCCAGGAACATTTCATTGTATTCTGTCCCCCTCTCCAGTTGAGGTGGGGGAGTGATAGAGCAGCTTTGGAAATCTGGCAGCCAGCCAAGGTCAACCCATCACAGCTAGTCATTAGTAAAGTTGTGATGATGAACTGATTTTATTTCATGACATTCTCATCAACTTCTCATTTGGGTTTTGTCTTGTTTGGAGTACAATTGGAAGCCTGGATTATCTAGATCATATTTCACTTATTTCTTGCATGTAACTTCTGCTTGGTCCTTCACTGCCTCTAGAGATACCAAAGAAATCATTTTAGCAAAAACATTTCCAGTTTTGGGAAGATTTTTCTTTTGCTTCTCTCTAAAATACATCCAAAAGAACTGCCCATTTTTTACATTCACTAGCTAGAATACAGTTTTAGGTGCTCTTTGAGAGAAAAAGAGTATCACTTTAATGCATGAACTTAGAAAGTATCCCTACATCTAATCTTAGCAACCTCAGGTTACTTTTTTGATGTTACTGAAGGCAATTATAAAGTGAAACATTAGAATTTATAAATGTAAATATTATTTCTAAATTACTTACAAAGCTTTCACTTATTTTTCAATTATATTTTTATATATGAAACATTGGATTGTTCATGTTTCAGTTCTTAGAATTAAATTACATAATTTGAAAAAACCTGTCTTTTTAAACAAGACCACACTAATTCTTTTTATAAAGTATGGGAGCATTTAAAATTATGAGGACATATTTTTGCTGTTAACTCTTACTGGGAGTACTACTTGGCCATCAAGAAACTGGGCATTGTCCAGACACTCCTTGAACTCTGACAGGACTGATGTTGTGACCACTTTCTTGGGGAGCCTGTTCCAGTGACTGACCACTGTCTCAGTAAAAAAACCTTTTGCTAAGGTCCAGTCTGACCTTCCCCTAACACAGCTTCATTCCATTTCCTCCTGTCCTATCACTGGTCACCAGATCAGCACCTCCCTCTCCACTGTTCCCCTTGAGGAAGTTGTAGACTGTGATGAGGTCACCCCTCAGCCTTCTCTTCTCCAAGGTGAATAAACCAAGTCATCTCAGCTGCTCCTCCCAAGTTTTGCCCTCAAGAGCTGTCACTATATTTGTTACCCTTTTCTGGACATACTAAGCCTTGTTTCTTTGGTATGTATTTATACTGTAACATCTTTTTATACTGTTCATCTTTTAAAAATGAGCACAAGGAATCCTGAAAAAAGTCTCTTTTCAGAAGAACTAAAGGTAAAGGTGGGCAGAAGACAGAAGGCAAGAATTTTTAAATACAAAGTGTTAAACTGAGGGCAGAATACTGAGGGAATG
>VXBO01001431.1:687-35730 GCA_013400135.1 Rhinoptilus africanus | reverse complement strand
GGTGGGAAAGGGAATAGACGCAAGCTTGGGTATACAAGATTTAAAGGGCAAGTGCAATAACTAGATCCATCTTCAGTGCTGTTTAAATCAGATTTTAATAAGTTGCACAGTTGGAGACAAGTTTCAGAGCAGCAAAATTGGATACCAGTGCCAAATCTAGCCACAGCAGAATGGAAGGCAGTGTGGGTTGTGGATTTGGCTGAGATGATGACACCTTTTTTTATTGACAGGCCACATCAGCAACACTCTATGCCTACTTGGCAATCTGATGCGCTTCTGATTAGCAGATACATATCTTCTGAGAAACAGTGAGAGCAGGGTAATGTGACTGTAACATGGTGCTTAAAAGAGAGTACTGTCGTGTCTAATAAATAATACAATGCAGAGGAGTATTCCATTTTTAGATGGAATATTAACCTAGTATTTATATTTCTTAAGAATAGTTGTAAAATTCATGCTTGATTTAAACATGTTGCCTTGAATGAATGAAGTCTTGTATTAAATGTTTGGTGCTATACTACCTAAGAGGTCAAATGAAATATTCAGAAAGGCTTGTTCCCCTGATACCTAGATTATTATGGCAATTTGCAAGTGATGCTCAGATCAAAAATTTCATAAATATTCTTCTGAATGGAGTACAGTTAGGCATAAATATAGGGGGGTTTATCCTCATATTGACTATTTTTTCAGTCTTGTTTTCTCAAACTGAACCCAAGAACAACCATACTAGTTTGAAATGACACTCCATCTAGCCCTGTGTTCCGCTTTCAGTGGTGGCCATCGTCAGACACTTAGAACAGTATGAAAAGAGATCAAGTATCTTCATCTAGAGGTTGTATCTATGATATTTTTTGGCAAGTTCTTAAGGATGCTGCTACCTGTTCTGTGAAAAAACATCCTTTTATTTGTTTAGAAACTCCTATTAGGTTCTTTTCGTGGTCCTTTTTAATTCTATTAGGAGTGAATGAGGATTATCTTAGCTCTTCCTGATTTTGTAGAACTTGATTATATGCACTTAAATATTATCTTTCCCAGTTGAGGAGCTTTGGATACTCATTTTTTTCTCATATGGAATCAGTTTCATGCTTCAGGTTTTCTCTGAACATATTACAGTTTTCATATCTCTTTTGAAATGAAACACTGTATTTTGTGCTGTTATTTCACATATTCATCTTCAAACCTTACCTCTTAAGAAAAATTCAAAGTGTTTGCAGAGCATTACTGAATCAGAAAGCCTTGTGAGCAAATAGCAAGAAATATAAGAGCTCTCGGTTTACAAAAATACTCGTTTAAGAACAGAAGTATCAGTGTGCAAAGCTAGAAGTTCAGATCAATGCTCAGGGATTATCAAAACATTATATTGCTGATGTTGATGGAAGGGGCACAGAGATCAGACTGTCAGAAGAGCATGGGTCCAGTAAACCTAGTTGGGAAATTCCTGATTATTTTAAGGGATCCAAGAAGTGTCTTTGGTTTTGAAGATAAAAAAAAAAAAAAGCCTTTCTTTTTTTTCTGGTACATTTGCAAAGATTTAAATTATTCCATATGCTAACAACTTTTGGTCTTGATATAGAAATAAAAAACAATGTCGGATTTTGCACTTCAAATTGTGTAGGCGATATGAAGAGACTTCAATTTCAGCTGTAAACAAGACACAGTAAGTAAAATCCAGCTTTTTTAACCCAACCGTTACAATGTTAATAATTTTTATCTTTTTCTTCTCTATTTTACTAATCTTCAGTTTAGTATCTTTCATATCTTTCATTAATATATTCCCAGATTAGATCATACTTATGTGAATAAAGTAAGGAACACATTTATACAAAACCATTCCTTCCTATTTTCTTCTGTCATTCAGAATATAAGGGAACTTCTAATATTAAAAATTAATTTCCTGTTTACACCAAAACATATCTTCAGATAATCTTATTGTACCTTCTTATCAGGTTCTATTTTCTTTTGTACACTTTGATTTCTTGAAAGCTTCTTCACAGTTTAGAAAAATAAGAAGCATATGTAAGCTTCACTTTCAAATTATTACACCTATTTCTTATACTAAAAACAGTTTTTACGATTGGCTTTCCAAGATGGGCAAATGTATGCATTTGACTACCAGCACAATATTTCAGTCTCAGAATTGACTTAATCATACCAAAGCATGCTCTTGATGTACTTTCATCCATGAAAAGTAGAATTAATGAAGAGATACTTGTTCTGCATAAAGTTGACCTTGTAGTGAATACTTTAACTTTCAGAAAACTTTCTCTAAACAAAAGCCAGACTTAAGCAATTATTTTCTGTTGTGCATAATCAATGTTAAAGGACAACTTATTTTATTTGTTTGAAAGCTCTTCCTCTCCTTTGCCTTTCAGGGGTAAAGAGGAGCAAGTTTTTCAAATAGCATACATCTAAACTTCATATCACATGCTGAAGAACATTTCTAATTTGTTTCTTCCTTAATAACCAAAGAAAAAGAAAGCAATTTTTGCTTGGCAACTTGAAATTTTCTTCATGTGGAAGACTCAGACTGTTTAACTTCAGAGCAAAATTGTCTTACCAGAGTTATAGTTCACTTTACTTTGTTTACATGAATGGAAAAGAAGAATATTCCTTTTACCTGTCTTTGAATAGACCTATCTTTGTGTCATTCTGTTGTATTTTCAGAGAGGACTTATTGGTTGCCTGCTTTGAGATGCAATTTAAAAATAGTCATGTTTGTTCTTCTCTCTCACTGAGGACATTACATTACAATGAAAAACACTTGTATGGTCCAATGCAAGGTATCTCAAGGAAGAGCTCACATTTCTTCAAAGTGATAATCAGATAAAAAACCTGAAAATGTGAATGGTGGACAAATACAGAACAAAGCAAAGACTTTGTTCAACAGTGTTATTTATCAGCTACCTGAAATGACTTCTTAGAAATAACACACATTGAACTTCCGGTATTCTCTTAATAGCTGTGCTGATTTCAAGCTTTAGTGGAGATAATGACTTGGGTTATTGAAGATACAGTAGTTAATGTAATGGCAGATGCAAAATCAAAGTTAGTGGAAAATTTATAAATGTTTACTATTAACTGCAAAGATACCATGACTTATAATAGCTTACGCAGCAGACCTGGGTTATCAAAGTTTATTAAATTCCATTTTTTTTTGAAACCTGGCATAAAATTTTTACATTTAATAAAATAAACAATTTTAAAATTTTCAGCCATGGATTGCTCAGACCCTTATTGAGCTACTGCTATACTGGACAGTGGTAGATTTTCTGCTCCAGTGGAAGTACCTGGCAGATAATAGTTTCCTTTCTACAATTAGTCAATCAATAGAAAGAATATAAAATCCTATACAAAAATTAGGATTATGTTATAGTGCAGCCTGTTGTACTCCTCACATAAGTGTATGGAATTTCAGGAAGTACAATTCTACTAACCAGTTTCAAAACCATTATATACCGTTGGAATAGTCACCACTTTTCTGCACACTACATGTTTTTTTTTGTATGATACATTAGATGTACTTTCATAGTACCATAAAATTTTTATTTCTAGTTGCTTGTGTTTGTTGTTGAATTAATTATAGAAGATTAGATGAAGCATAAACATGCCTTCTCTAAACTTGGAAAAGTAATACCGAGAGGGTTTTTTGACCTTTTTCAGAGGGAGTTTTGGTATTGATCTATCAGTTGCTAGTGAATGATGTAAAGAAAGTGAATGCATGCATTAATTATTTTTCACAGAAGAAGCAGATGGATCAGGAAAGAATGTGTGAATTCTGCAATACAGGAAAGGAGAACACTACTTGATAGTGAGGCTTATGTATAGTACAGCTATAGGCGAGCTCTGGCATTGCCCTTACACAAGCTTTTAATAAAAGTCAAGATTTCTAAAGGCTAAGAGAATACAAAGCTACAATAATGCTATAGAAGTGTCTGTCTTTCCTTCGTCTATTAGGCATAAATGCAACATGTCCATTCCCGGAGTCACTTTTTACAGAAATTATTAAATATTTTTAAAAATAGTACATAGAATTTAGTTCATGTCTGAAGTATAGTAAGAAACTCTTAGCATTGGTTTCAGTTGGATTTAGGCTGAATAAGGCTGTGCATACTTTCTTGTGTAGCTCTGACTGTATGGAGGATAAATTCAGTGTCAGCTAAACACAGAAAACAGGATTTATAAAAGGATTCCTCTGTTTGCAGACTTGTATTCCTGTCAAGTATTGTGGGTATCTGTCCATCATGTTCCTCCCTCCTCCTCAGGTAAACCTCTTTGGTTAAGTGTTGATACTTGCAGGATAGTTCCATCTTAAAGTAGCCCAGGAGTGCTGAGGATAGAGGTGTCTCCCAGGTCCTGTTTCTGGCTAACGTTATGTACTATAAATAGGGAGCAAAGTCTCTTTGGTATGCAGAGGTCTGAACCCTTCATAGAATCATAGAATCATAGGGTTGGAAGGGACCTCGAAAGATCATCTAGTCCAACCCCCCTGCCAGAGCAGGGTCACCTAGAGCACATCACCCAAGAACGCGTCCAGGCGGGTTTTGAATGTCTCCAGTGAAGGAGACTCCACAACCTCTCTGGGCAGCCTGTTCCAGTGCTCTGTCACTCTCACAGTAAAAAAATTCTTCCTGATATTCCTCTTGAATCTCCTATGCTCCAATTTCAGGGCTCAGAAACTTGATCTTTTTTTTTTCTGAAAAACTGGTGAACAATCAGACTGTTTTAAGACACAGCAAAATCCCATCCTACTCAATAACACACTCTACGTGGCCCTCTCCAGCAGTATGGTAAATCTCAATAAATCCCTCTTGTCTCTTGGGAGAGCTCTGTAGTCACTGGAGTAAAGACAAGACAGCTGTAGACACACTCAGTTTCTATTACTGATGCTGTTTTACATGGCAGTAAATACCTAGGGATTCACTGGGATTCGTAGGCAGAGAGCAACTCTCTCAAACATGAGTTAGGGCGATCACAGGACTGAGAATCATTGTAGTTTCTGGTACACATCCGAAAGACTATTGTGTGTTTTCTCTGGGGAATGTTTCATATGAAGATTATTCTAAAATATGCAAATAGGTTTTGAATGAGCAGGAAATTTTTGCCTTTTTTTTAAGACTAAAGCTGTAAAAATTTAATCCATTCTATTTTAAGAATTCCAGATAAAGCATATACATGACACTTTAAAGACAGATATGAAGGATATTTTATTTAGTTAAACTTTTCTGTAATATTTAAAGTATGGTTTATAAAACCTTCAGCAGCTGTGAAAAAGAAGGTATCATCCAGCTTCCTGTGTGGAACCAGAAAACTTTACCAGAGTAAAGTGGACCCTAGCAATTCCCCTTGAGGACAGGGAGCAGAGACTTCTGTTAATAAATTGAGAAACTGGAAATTTGAAACACAGAAAATAAGTTTATGAAGAACAGCTTCCCACAAGCACATGGAGTGCAAGGCTCACTGATCAAATGTTTTGTCAAGATCTCTCTCCTTGTGAAAACCCAAATTGGAAGATATTTCAAGAAAAATGACAGTACTGGAGACCTGGACTGGGGGCTTACATCAATTGCCCAATAGAATAAAAACAGTTCTGCCAGGACAGTATGACTAGATGCTGGAGCTCCAAAGTATGACTCAGGCTGTCAGGCTACCAATACTATGGGAAAATACTGGATGGCATTTCAGATTTCCAATATAAGAACTATTGTCATCTTTCCTGATTCAGTAGGTGTCATTCTACCTACCAGCAGCCCAAAGTGACCTCATATAACATTTGTAAAGCCAAGAGACAAGTGGATGTATATTCCATATAATCAGAAAAAGAGCCAGTGCTAGGTTTCAAGATGAAACCTGCTGGCTTTTTGTGACTAAACAGTATAATTTATTACTCTTTCTGTGACAGGTGCAAAATAAACCCTTTTGAGATGCCACACACTGTTTTTGTGATGAAAAATTTGTATATGAGAACACAGGGCACTTTAGAGATGCACAGAATGTAGTTGTGTTGCTTAGAAGACACTACCTTAAATGCAGAGGAAAAGGAAGCATTTAGAAAGTAAGGTCATACTGACTTTGGGTTGACAGTATAGAAATAGGCAAGGATTACAAATGATCAGTTATTTCTCCTCAGATGCCTCTGTCTAGGAAACGTGTGCTGCTACAAAAATCATTTAACTTGAAGAAAGAAAGGAACAATGTTTATAGCATCAAAACACAAAGTAGGAGCAGTAAAAATTAAATTAAAAAGTACTGGTAGAATGGTACTTGTCTGGAAGAAATGAAAAACAGTGTTCACACACAGTGATTCCTCAAAATTCAGAGAAACAAATTATACAGGCAAGTCTCTTTTCCAAATGCTAGGGAATCAAATATTTTCAGATGGAATAAAAACATGTCAAGTAAGAGATTTTCTGTAGATATTTACTTTCCTTTCTAGAGGAAAAGTATAGAAGCTCCCTTTTCTGCAAGAAAGTTAAAACCAAGGAAGCAGTCTGCTGTTTCATTTTCTTCATGTGAAAAACAGCCTAAGTGATTCCGAGTCAGTCACAGATAAATTTTATAGGCATCTGTTCTGACCTCTGCAGCATGGGGAGTATGACTATGAAATCTTTGCCATTTTTATCTCAGTGTGTGCCTGAAACACTTATATGATTAAATTAAATATTTGCTCTAGCTCACATATTTGCTTTATTGTACCCATGCTTCACTTGAGCAGCATGCCCTGCTGACCCCTTGTCCCCACTATTGCATACGGTTTTATTCCTAACCTGGTAGCACTCATGCTTCACTCAGCATGGTTGACCTCACGTGGGGTCTGCTTTTGAATTGAAGTAATGAGGGTGAGATCACTGCCTTGAATTATGAGCAAGAGGCACTCTGTCCCTCTTATCAGGTCCTTGCAGAAGTCATATGTGTTCAAGCAAGTCACTCCCCTCTCTGCCACACCTGGACTTTGAGTTTTCCTCCGGGTTGGCCAACCCCAAATGGATACCTGTAATGAGTTCAGTATGCTCACGTGAGATCACAGCACTGAGCACAGAAGGGTCAGGATTCAGGTTTAAACCTGAGTTTCTACGTTGATACTGGGAATGTAATTCATATACTCCTTTTCACCAGAGTGAGTTTTCACTTGAAGTAGAATTTGCTGTATTTATGGTACATTTTTACTAAGATACAAAGAGAACAGTACCATATGTAGAATAAACTACCTTACTTCATTAAAATATTTAGGAAATACCACCAAGGAGATAGCAGGTGATGAACTTTAATGTATTATTTTATTGCTTTTTCTGGTTTATCAGGATAAAAAATTGGTAATTTTTGTGTGAGAAATATAATAAGAAAAATTTTGACTTATTTCCTGACTTTGCTTTTTTCTTACCATAAAAGATAATATTTGCTGTTGAAAATAGAGTGGTCTTGCTATCTCTTAGACACCACAGTCATCTGAATCTCTTGAATGAGGTACAGCTACTAGCATAAATTGTTCTTGCTACTGAAAACAGCTCACCCTGTTTCAGAGAAGGTCCTTTCCAGTCTGTAGTAAGAATTTGAATTAATAGAGTAGTTATGGATTTGGAGGTGTGTTTTATTTTGGAACTGTGGAAGAGCGAATATCATCAGCTGATTTTTAAAACTTTACTGTATTTGCAGCAAACTATGCCTAATTTAAATAGTCATTAATCTCATAGACGTACATACTTTAAAATTTGTCCTACAACTATAGTTTTATAATCAGTTTCTGTCCCATCAAAATGAAAGGGGTGAAAAAATGTAATAAAAATAACAGCCTCTGATAACTGGGTACAACTCATGTATTTGTCACAGGGCTTTAAAGGATATATTTTTCAAATTGTGCATAAGAAGGCTTCCTTGGTCTTATGTTTGTCTTTCTTCACTCCTCAAACAGTTAAAAAAGAGAAGATAGAGAAGGAGAGAGACATACAGTAGTCTGACATTATTAAGGTTCTGTCTGTTTTTTTTCTTAGCCCCAATACTAGGACATGGAAAGCACAGGACTTCACATCTATTTTTAGACTTAGATAAAACTTCCCTTATGTGTAGTTGCTTTGAATCCATTTTGGAAGTTTGGTGCAGCGTAGTTAACTCTATGTCAGGAGACTTTCTGATACAATCACTGATTTCTTAAGTGCCTTAGAAGTGATAAAAAAAATGCAATATTTCGTGTACATCCCTTACAAGAATTGGAAAGGCATGCGTCAGTTCTTTGACTTAAACACTAGGCTAACCCTAGTTGGAGTTAACCTTTTTGTTATTTATTTTATCACAAGGGACATTGTCTTCAAAATAGTCTTCAATCTCCTCATCCCATGCTTAGACACTGCTGGATGGGAGCTTAAAAAAGTCGTTAATCATTGCCTAGTCATGCTGTTGTGTTTTTTTTTTGTTTTTTTTGTGTTGTTTTTTTTTTTTTTTATTAAGGGACTCGATATATCCTCTCTGGGGCAGTTTCTCGCTTGGAAGACATTTCTCACTTTCGATTACAGACAATGATTTTCTTCCCCAACAGGCGTCATAAATTAAAATACATTGAATGTGAGACATTCAGATAAGTGCAACGCAACTATTTTAAGTAAGATGCTACTCCTATTATAGTTATTAAATAATAATTGAAAATTTGATAGCATCTGCATCATGATTTTCAGTCACAGTTGCAGTCTTCAGTGTTGGTAGCATTGCACTGTATTAGCCCAAAAAGAAAAAAGAAACTTCAAAGCTAATATAAAGGATTTGATGTGTATTCACAAACATTTTGTTTAGTCTAAATGTTTAGCTTTCAGTGAGAAAATTTCAGCTTCAATTTCCCTATTATATTAGTGTTTATATTTTGTCATCTTTTGCTATGTTTTAATTTCCCACTGCAACAAAATAAAAAGTAATAACAACAAAAACTACACAGCAGTAATTTCTGCTTAAGTGTACATGAACATCAGGTTCAAGACAGGGAGTTGTCTTTGAGTATATTAGAATTTATGAGGGTTTTGTTGGTTTTGTTTCTATCTTATGTAGAAAGTTGTGAAGATTTTTTCAGGAAAAGATGATAGAGTTCTAATATAATTCTTATTGGGGGTTTTGTGGTATTTCTGAAGCTTTACTGATGGCAGCAAAGAGAACCTGTACCCATTTCTTTTTATACCATAAAGCATATTAGCTTGCACTATTTTTATTTTACTTTTTTCTTGGGGTGGGGGAAGGAGGTTGTGGAAGGGAGTAGAAGGGTATAATGCCCAGAAGTTCAAGAATTCTATAACTTATGTGGAAAAAAACCAAACAATGATTGCTTCCAAACTTTACTTGAGAATGCGAAGTCTTGGAAACAGTTAAGGAATCATCTTATAAAAAGATGTCATGTGGGTCCTTTAGTAACATTGCTTGGAAGGGTTTCAGTTATTCAGAACATTATTTTTAAATGTGTTTCAACGCAAATCTTCCCAAATTCACAGTCTTAATTTCTTTTTCATAAGCTAAGCCTCAGCTAGTTCCTGCATGGCTTAAACAGGAAAGGGTATGTCAGTCTTGGTACTTCTCTAGTCCTTTTCTTCATACAATTTTAAATTCAAAACCCTTTCATGGACCAGTACCTGGATAAAGGATCCATATTGTCAGCAAAAATAAATTATTCCATGCTTTTCAAATAATTTATAACAAATTATTCAATATTTTTAATTAAAATATATTGAATAATTAATATTAATATTGAACTGCTTCTAAGTACATCTATAGATTCAAAAAAGCTAGCAAGAAAACCTGTAATAAATTTAACTAAAAAAGAAACTTAAAATGAAAGAAAAACCTCTTTCTGAGGCATTTTCTGAGTAGAAAAACAAGCCAAATCAATACAGTATGTCTTGATTTATTAAACTCACTTGGAAGGCAAAGGTTCCTAAAAATAATTTGTGTTTTAGGTGATCCAGTCTGAAAAACTTTTAACCACTGAAATCATTTTAATTTTATAACATCTGTCCAGAAAGTTAGTTAATGGAATATTAGTTTCATTTGCGAATCTTATCTGTCTCACTAAATTATCAATCTATCTTTCATTCTTGTACACTAATGAGATAAAGAAAAGGCGGGTAATTAATAGATTTTGGACATTATCCAAGAAGAAAATAAATATTTCCAAGCCAATACAATTGTGTCAATATGGGTTCATATATTTCTTCTTTAAAACAGAAAGCAAACAAGCTCCCACCCTCAACTAGAAGCTATCAAGTAAAGCCTTTTGTCATCCTCGGAGAAAGCAAAACTTTCTCTTTCATAATGTGCAGCAAAAGATGTGATATACATACAAATTCTGCTACTATTCACAGATTAGGATTTTCTTTTTCTCCTTTGAGTGACTCACAATCAACAGGACAGGTTCTTTCAGCTGTTCCAGTTCTTAGTATTCTAATGCAGGACAGGACACTTGCTGTACCTGAGCAGCTACAGCTCAGCTCAAGGATTTGATGAGAATCTCAGCTATGGCACTTATTGACAGGTTTGTGATCTTGACGAAACTGAACAAGAAGACAACATTTGTTGGAGCTGTGAGTGCCAGAGGGAAAAGAAATAAAAGTTAATAAGTAATGCACACCACTGAATAATATGATCCCATTTTGAAGATCTACTATTGTTCCTGCTGCTGCCGTCAAATCTCATCCTAAGGGCAGTGAAAGCTACAAAGGCCAACTATTTATGAATGCAGCTTCAGTATTTGGTAGATGGATAGCTGTAAGTCAATTAGTGCCATTTATTTGCAAGACTACCAAAACATTTCTGTTCATAAAAATTGTACTGCACTGGAAGTACATCTATAAGAAACATTGTGCTTCCTCAGCAAGAGTGAATCAACAAAGTGTTCTACTGTAATGGTGTAAAATGTATGTATGGGTCATGTATACATTTATAGAGGAAAGACATCTTATATACTGTAAATCTGTAATCTAGTGTTTGCTTTTCAGGGCTTTTGGTTTTCTCTTTCTGTTCTGCGACTGTTTCTTCTTTGTGAAATTACATATACATGCAAGTGTTTAAACAGGTGACATAAGCTGAGACTTTGGTAAATGTTCATTTACATCCTTTCCTTCTGAAACTTAAATTGCTTGTAAATAGACTAGTTTATCTTTGGAGGTTATGAGATATTAAGGCTGTCACTGCTTTAATAATTTTCTACATGTATCATTCTTGGCATGTCACTGACTGAACAAAGCTTTGAGATCTTCAGTATTAGCAAAAATATCTTGGGAAAATGTAACATACTGTAAGAAATTTAGTGCCTCTGGCAAAATGTGCACATTCTCACATTCTGTTCTCTGTTTTTCAGAAACCCATTGGTAGGGCATACATTAGGAACTAATGGCAAAAGCAGCCTTGACAGAAAAACAGTATCTTTAAATAGGAGAATATATTGTTTTAAGAATATCTGGTAATATTGTTTTATCATTTAAATAAAATATTTTCTCTACATTTGTACTGTCCTAACCTGACACAGAATTGCATAGCAGTGGTTAAAATGCACTGACATATTTTGTGTTGACTACAAATATATTATTGATAAGTTTCATGACTAGAAATTGCTTCTCTTTGTTTTCAAATTTTCCATAAATAGGTAGTTAAAAGATATGTCTAAACCACAATTGTCTATATATTTTCAAGGAGTTACTTTAGGCATATAATGGTATGCTTGCCAAGAGTAATGGAAATATTATAAGGAAAAAGCATTCCCTTTTAATAATATCTCATGAAGAATTCTCACTTGCAATTGATACAAAATTTTTATTAAGCTGTTATTGACAGATTATTTTATATCTATTCTGATGTACTTTAATTTACAGTGCTTAATAGAAAAATAAATTACTTAACAGAGCCATAAATGGTTAAGTTCTCTCTTCCAGAGAATTTACACCACCAGCAGCTGATGCACAGTACCATAGCAATAATAGGAATCATGCCTGTGTTACCATCCAAAAAAACATTCATTTGCAGGAATTATTTTTGAGTGACATTGAAAAATGTGTTAAAGCAAATATTTGGATTTTATTTGTATGTTTACCTTTATATGAGATTCCTCATAGAGATTTCCTCAATCTCTAAAGCATGTACAATGATTCTTCAATAAAATACCGAGAAAAGGACAACCTTATGTTTTGAATAAAGCTATTGAAAGAAAATGTGCTCAACTTTTTCATGTGACAGTGATACAGCAGGCTGATCTTCTAGTCAGATGTTTGAAATCAGCAAAATTATTTTGTTACTCTCAATATTTTCATAACCAAAGTATATTTTGCAGTGCAGCCTTGATATTTGCTCTTCCTTTATGACTGCCACTAATTCTGTTTTGCAAAACAAATGTTGACACTCTCTCTCTGAGTTTTTGTTTTGTAATATTATTACATTTTTGTAGTTCAATTGTCCAAGTGCTCTTTTGGAAATTTGATTTTTTAATTAGCATTTTAGTGCATTTTTTTTCACTCGCAGTCATTAAGTGTATAAACATATAAGAAATTTGGCCATTTCACTAGAAATCACGAAGAAACTTATTCTTGTCTGTAAGTGGTAGAAAAATGACAGCCTCTTTAATATCCTAGGCTTGATTTAAAGTCCTTTTTTTTGCTGAAGTAATTTTGTATAGCTTTAACAATATAGAAAAGGAAGATAAAGATCAACAATGCTATTATTGTATTTACCTGTCAAAAATATTTTAATTCTTACATTGAAATGCTCTGCACTTCAGACAAGATAGAATCACCAATGTTAACAGTGTTGTCTTTCTACGATTTCAAAGATTTCAAAAGGCACTGCAAACACTGGCATATGTTGCGTTACAATCCACGGTGCTGACATTGATTTTCCTAGCACGACACCATATTAACTTTGGTTTGTTTCTTACTTCTAGTTTACCAAATGTGCTGCATTTCTTCTCATTTTCAAAGCACTAGACTGATGTCTAACAATCTGTCAAGTTATGAGTTATTTAATTTGAACAAACTAGCACAAATTCAATAGCTGTTCATTTTTTAGCTCTTAGCCTGCAATAAATGCAAACTTGATATTATTTTAAGCTCTTTGTTAATGCACACTTTTAAGAACTGTAACAACAGAATCCACCTAATAATCCCATAAGAGTGAATATTATTCACTTACTAGATTCTCAGCTTTCTTAGATATGTGACACATAATGGAAATGTCTGTAAGGATTTGTGAATATACTTCCTAAAATTCCTTCTTTGTCTTGTAATAAAATAAATTGCTATTGCCTCAATAGATTTTGAAAAGCAAGCTTCAGTAATATTGTCAGTAGGTTTGCTGTGTTGGCGAGCTTCATGATTTGAGGATTGTTAGTTGATGGATGTTTTACTTTTATAAATGAGCTGACTTCCGGCTCATCACTATTAAATTGGAGATCTCTGATTCCATGTTAATAATACCTTGCCAACTAACTGTATTTTCTCCAGTCAATTCAGGTTTGCTGACTCCTATTTGAAGTTGCTTTGTGATTGCTTTTTTGAAATCTTTGTTGCTACAGCAGCCAGTTTAGGACGGGCTGGTTCTGAAAAGTGGGAATGTATGAGCTAACAGGCGGCTTCATCTTTTAAGATGTCTATTTCCAAACCCAGTTAATTTCTTGAAATATTTGCTGCTCTAGAATTCTACAATAAAGCACAAGCTGTATCTGCTACCCTGCCACCACAGTGTTGCAGGGACAGTGCAGAAAATCACATATCATTGCTAAACATAGATGATTACTAGTTGGCCTTGAGTGAACTTATTTGGTGCATCATCTGTTGGTTGTCTTCTCTATCAGACATTTCATTGAGGACCTACAGACAAACTGTTGGGAAGTTATTTAATTTCTGCTATGTGGTTCTGAGTCTGTAACAATGAATTCAGCAGGAGTCTTACCACTCATTTAACAGGAATCTCTATCTACTTTCTCCATCTACTTCTCCATTAATTTTTCATCTACTGCACAGACAGAGAGGCTATGAACACTCTGGTTCCCAGCAGGTGATGTGGTTTGGCACTTGTCACTGCCTTCTTCCTTTACATAGCAGTGAAACTGCAGTGCAGAGAGCACTACATCATTGTTTTTCAGATGTCTTAGTGTTACCTATAGACAAACCTATTTCTTTATTGTAAAATGTGTCACAGTGGTCTATACATTTGTTGCTGTGAGAGACCTTGTACAAAGTTATCTGTTAAGGTGATCCCAAATTTTATTCAGGTCAGTGCGATTGTTTCTCTCTTGGGCAGCTCAGTTTTGCTTAGCTGCTTTTTTTTTTTATTATTCCTTCTGACTTGCCAAAGAAACATTACACTGTTCCTCTGAACCCAGGAACAATTTTATTTTATGTATATGTAAATATAGAAAAAACTTTAGAATGTAAATTTCATAGGGTATAAAGATGTGTCAGTAAATTGAAATTCATACTAACTTAATTCTTCAAATAAATCAATACTAACTATAGTAGTTTAAATATCTCAAATCTTACAGAAAATACACAAGAATTACTTTTGTAGGCTTGAAGTAGATTTTAAATTTGTTAAGTTTTTATTCTGGTCTTTGAGTTGCATGCTTAATGGTACCATTTTAGAATAAATATGAATTTTTATGCATCAAATAATTTAACTGAAACTCTACTCATATGGCCTTGCCTGGGTTAATACAGTTTGGTAGTCTCTTACTATCGCTACTATTATAAAATTCAAGGGGAGAATTTTGTTTGGTTACTGGAAAGATTTGAAACATTGACATTGTTTATGGAAGATTTCTTAGGTCTAATCTTAACTCAAGTAAAACAGACACATTCAATGAAATCATACTTGCAGGAAAAAAAGTGTCTGCAATGGGACAGACATTATCAATCATTTTGGAAAAAAAGAATAATTAGCTGCTTCATCACTGATGATGTTAAAAGGAGCTGTCTAAATCTTTTAGGTATGAAATATACTAAGGATTATTCCTTATAACCTAACTGAGGTTCATGTCTGACTATGTCTTTCTCTATATGTGAAACGTGGCAATGACCTGCTGTTGTTAAAAAAAGTAAAAATCTTTTAAATTTTAAGATACACACAAATACTGTTCCATACCATTTCTTCAACACAGACTATACTTATTTTACAGAAAAGTGAATACACTGTAGATGGAGTTTGTGGGCAGAGTAATGTTGAACTAACAAAACGTGATAAAGTCTTAATTCTTAGGTCTCCTCTCATAATCAGACATCACTTAAATGCTGAATGAGATACAAAATTCAACAGTTCATAAACCAGATGCTGTGTGATATGAGTATTGCCAGCTTCATCTGTCATCTCTCAGAACCTGGAGAGGTGAAATTTGTTGTGCAGCCCCAGCTCGGATGAACAAAATCGACATCAGCTGTGGGAAGAAATTTGCTGTCTGGAGTCTAGAGATGCATCTGGCATGCAGGGTGGGAATAGCAGAGATGCTCTGTTGTGCTTGAACTGTCCTCGGCAATGGTCACAGTCAGTTAGCCAGCCAAAAAACCCCTCCCTGGAGCCCAGAGAAAAACTGCAATGGGGAAGAGTAGTCCCGTTGAGCATCCTCCTGTCTTTCTGTACCAGAGATGTTCTGGCAGTAACGTCTATATTTTTCCTACAAGCTTCATGGTAAGTTAGATGGAGTATGTCATTGCTCTCAGGGATTTAATGCATTTGAATGTGCCTCCTCATTTACTAAATAATCAGTAATTCAGATAACTTGGTTGAAAGTTAAAATATGTGTGATAATGTTCTAGTCTGAAGTATACACTAGATTTTATTTTCTTTTTTCTCATAGTATTTTTTCTTCCCTCACATAGCGATAAGCAATGATAAAATCCAATTATTAAGTTGGGATCACTATTGTAAGAAAAGATAAGACTAGCTTGTTTCTAAATGTTTTGTCCTTTTACAAGTAAATTGAATTTTGACAGTGAAAAATTGACATTTTATTAAGTAGAGGTTTAGCCAGATCTGATATGCTCACTGAATGAGATGGAAGAAATGCATTTAATGCATTAACTGTTAGAGAGTTTATTTTCTTATAATATTTATCAACAAATACTTGTTTAATTGTGAGTAAGAGGTAGGGGGCTAAGTTTTTGGGAGGTTTAATGTGTACTAAGGTTGCATTTTAAAGTTATATTGAAAAATATATTTAACATTTTCAATGTAAAGGAATTCCAAGCATTATATGTATGGATTAAAGCATATATTATGTATAATATATTATGGTTAAAATTATGTATTCTGCATCATGCTAAAAGGCTGCATATACAGACATTAATTGTATAGCTCACTAGTCTTTTAAAAAGAAGGCAAATCCTAGAACCTGGTAAAAAAATAATAAAAATAAAAGGAAGTCTGAACAGATTCCAGCATCAAGCTTGACTATTCAGACCTTCTGGATCTGAAAATCTGGGCACTAAATACTGTGAGAACTGCCTAGGATGTTTTGGCATCATGTGTCTGGTCTTAGCTGGGTGATGGCAGAACCAAGATACAAAGAATTTACAACATAAATAAAAATCGAGTGGAAACAAAATCTAGCGTTTTCCTATTTACCGAGACTGAATAGTTTCCGAGTCAGTTTAAGTAGAAAGATGAAGGAAAGATATACCTTTGTTTTACTAGAATCATCCAATTAGCTCACATGAAGATAAATTTGGGTTATAATGTCTGCTGGTACACTGCCATTTTTAGCAAATGCCTACTTATGCCTATGAAAAAGGCAACAACAGAGCACTGGTATTGTCTTATATGTTTCTCATAATCTGAACACAGTAGAACGTCCAACAGCAGAGAAGCAATAATGGATTTTGCAATAGTTGAAATTTCAGTAAGTAAGTTCATAAATTTGTCATGTCCTGATAATTTTATTTCATGCAGTTTATAGGCTATATAATGCATATGCTTCAAAGCTAGGACATCTGTTGCAAATTTACAAATGTGAAGAAGTAGTTTGCCAAACTACCCAACAGAGACAGGAGCACACCTGCTCAAACAAGTTGGAAGCATTACAAATACATGAACTTGACCTAGGCTTTATGAAACAGTAACACCGATTCCATAATTTAAAAAAAAAAATAAGCGAAATGTCAGCTATGTATTCTGCAATTTACTGATTGATGAACACATCTGCTGATTTAATATTCATAACCAATGCCAAGTAAATTATACTTCTTTACAGAAGCCCATTTCCAAAAATGGAAAATTTATAAAAAGTCCCTCATGTTTTGATCTTCAAACAAAAATTCCAGTACTACACGGCATATCCCAATGAATTTGTTGAATAGGATTGCATTGTAGGAGAGAAAAATAACGAGACAAGCTTAATGAACTAGAAAATATCAGCTGAAGCCAACAGGATTCAGTGCTGGCTGAATTACCACTGGATCAGACCAGCCTCTGTGTGAAGGAACAGCCACAGTGGGGATTAGGATCTCACATCTAACCTAGTCTCTCATAATGGGACCTCTATTATCTGCTATAATGAAAGATATGTCCATACATCGTTTTGCAGGCAGATGTGAATTTGCCCTGCCTGTTTGCGAACCTGCCTGGAAGCTGTGTGTGTCAGACAATGATCCTTAGCTAATGCACATTGTTTCTCATCTCAGCTTATTAGCTCAGTTTTGATATTATCTAGTGTATCTACTTTGTTTCTGATTTGGAAGTGGCTGGCTTCCAACTGGCTTCAGGTGTGGGCAGTTGCCACCACTGTATTCAGCTGTATCTGAGCTTGAAAGGCAAAGTAGACATACCTTCTTTCAGAAAAACAGGTAGATGGTGTTACCATGACAAATCATGTCTGATGCCTTACTAGCAGACCATTCAAGAAATTTTATTTGAGTGATGAACACAACACATGATAGGTACTTCCAAATAAGAAAAGCTGTATGAGGATAGATTCTCAAGGAGGAAGAATCGTAACTTCAATATTCTTTCAGGTCTGGAAGTGAGATGACAGGCATAACAACACATTATAAAATGGAGTGCTGTTTCTATTGTTTCACTCGGTGGTAGCAGGCTGGATCTCTGGATCTTCTGCATGAAGAATTTATTTTGGCAATTTTAAAGGAGAATGTTTGATTGTCATAGAGAGCCTTGGGTGAAAGATCATAGATTTTTCCCTACCAAATTGTTTTCTATGACAAAATTAGAGAATATATGTAAGTACTCACAACTACACTTTACAGATTTTCCTATTGATGAGCTAAGCCATGAGAATATGGAAATCTGGTGTATCATACTGTTAAGGCAGCTCAAACCTCTGGGGAAGAATCCACAAGATGAGGCATCGGTGCAGCTTAGTTGTCACATCACAAAGAGATAGTGCAAGTGAAAACCAATAATATCAGTAAAAATAATAATAATCAGTAAAAATAATAGGTAAGTTAATAGCACTGATAAGATTTTGCAAAAGCAGCATAAATATAGTTCACCATTCTTACCACTTACCATTTTTTCAATGTTTGTATGTATGTGGGAATTTCAAGCAGAAGTAAACTCTTCTTTACCCAGAGGATTGTATCCTGCCTCCTTGTGCATAGAGCTAATGGCCAATAATGCCACTCCGAGTTCACAGGTGCACATGCACGCTTTCAAAAAGTCCCAGCCTTCAAGTCTACAATCTGCAGCTGGCCTGCATCAGAGATATTTTTTTAATTTCCATTTTTACTTTAAAAACATTCCAGCCTCATTCTGGCACAGAAAGAGCAGATGGAATGATACAGTACAGAAAAGCAGTAGTAAACTCAGGCAAAATAATCCAAGAAAGTGATAAAAAGTTGAAAACTATCATAACTCAGAGTTAGTTCTCAGGAGAACACTGGGGTTTATGCAAGCTAGGAAACTATGACATATGGTCAAATTAAAAGTGTATGTGTGTGTGTGTATTTCAGAAACCTTTTAAGATTTTCCTCATTTTCCTATTCTTAGTGTCCCTTTCATAAAAGATAGAATGTTTCAATCATTTATTGTAAGGTAACCTTGATTACGCTTCATTTTACCTTACACAGTGGCCTCCAATCAGCCACCGAGTATAGGATGGACGTATGAGAGAGAAGGAGGAATGGGAGAATGCAGGAAGGGAAATGTACGAAAAGAAAAAAATAAAAGTATATTGTTGTATGCATTCCTATGGCAATGACAAGAAAGAAGGAACTGGAGCTTTTAATTTCTTTTTTGTTTTTTCTTAGAGGAAAAGATCATGTTAACAATGAGAAAATACTGGAAGAAAAAATCTTTCTTCCCTCTGTGTCATGTGAATGCAGATTGGAATCCTCAAGGTGTGCAGATTTTTGCAGAAGAGGATAAAAATAGAGATTACTTTTCTTGTAATTCACCAAGTAGTAAGAAAGCAAGGTAGAGAGCAGGTTCATCTATTTCCAAGGACAGCTAGCAATATAAGGAATATTCCCTGGCATTCATCTTGTTGGTCATAAATGCAGTTCTAGTTTATTGTAAAATGTCTTCTAATATACCTAAGTCTGGCTATGTATAATCTTCTTTGTGCTTTTACACTCCCGCTAGGAAGTAAATTTTGGGAATTATTTGGGGGTTTTTGTAATTTCTGAAAGTAATTTAAGAACTGTATCTGTATTATATGTCTGTGTCAGGTTTCTTTTTGCTTTCTTCAGTCTAATCAGGGTGTCATGATTGAAACATGAAAAACTGAAGAAAATTGTCTTTTCTGAACTAATGTTGCTACTCCCTTATCATTGGGATCCCCTGATTTTAAGCAGATTTTGGGACTCTATCAGTGGATTAGCATCATTTTTTTCTTTCCTGTTTCTCTCTTACAGTTCTACCAATTTGATTTCTAAGGTTTTCATTTTTTCAGGAAGCATTCACAAAGCCCATTAAAGACAAGATACAGAAGTCAGTTTTGTTACTACATAGATACTAGTTCTCTCTGCTCTATAATCTTTATTCTTTCCTTTCTGGCTTTTTAAATTGTGCCTTTCTTTTCTCAGACCCTTGAAGGAAACAAATGGTTTTAAAGGGTTAAGTACTTTCCCTAAAGAAAAAATTGAAACAAGTGATTGACTTGGAGTCTTATTCATAAATTTTGTGTGTTTTGCAAGTTACAAACTGTTTTTTTCTCATTTCTCTGATTTATCACAGTTTTCACTGTAATCAATTGCAAATATTTTTGTTGCACTTAGGTGATGCTTCTGCTCATCTGGGTTTTTATTTTCTGTGTTGATGGCTCAGTGGAAACAGATCTGTTCAGTGCATGAATCTTATTTCTTGCTCTTAGTTTCAGTTAATGACTACATGAGAAACTTTTAGTTAGAATTCTGTGCTCTTAGGATATTGGATGTATGGCAAAAGCTCAAAACAGATGAACCATTTCTTATTGCTAAGTGTTTAAAATATAGGGGTAAGCAACTTTTATATTTTAAGTAATCCTGTCTCTTGAGATGTAAAATGTGTTCTGACAGTGAAATATTAAATCAGTAATCAATTAATTTAACTAAATCTCTTACCTGTGAGACAGCAATAAAGTATTTTTTTGTGTATTGACTAGAGAACCATAACAATTTTATGCACCATATTTCACATAACACGTGTTCCTTTACACTTTGGCACTCTTAAGTACTACAGCTACCGAGGTTAACATAACATAAAAGCCCAAAGTAACTGAATGAAGAGGAGAAAAGAAGCTTTCAATTGAGAATGGAATATAAATTTGAGTTTACTGTAGGCTTTACACAGTTCAGAGGGAGGAGATGTCGAAGACTCCTCTCTTCTGTTGTGTTGTGACACTGGTATTGCATTTCTTGGTAGCACCAGGACTCCCTCTGGGCTGCAGAAACATTGCATTACTGAGGAAGAGGGGATCTCTAAAGCGTCTCTCAAACTGAGACACTTGTCCAAGCCACTCCAGCATGTGAGGCCCTCGTGGGGGGATGGAAAGAAAGGATCCTACGTCCCATTCTGTGGAGGATCCAAGTCTCAAGAGGATGGACATTCAATGAACTCATTGAAAGAAAGGGTTACAGTACGAGTGAAAACATCTTACCCAGTAGCTATGTATAATCTATCAAGAGTAAATATGACACAAGAGTGAATGGAAGATAGAAAGAAATGATGAAAGTATCTTGAATTAGCATAAACTGTTTCCCAGAGTGTTACAGTGTCCTTAAAAAGGATGAGTTGCAGCTCTTATTTTGTACCTATTATGCTGACACTGTTGCATTTCTAGACAGTATAGGGATAGCCACTGGTACAAGGGCTGGGAGCCATCCCATTTCTTAGCCCTTAACACTATACTTCTGATTCAGGCAGAATGAAATTATCTTCATCAATGCTGTAAATATATTGTCTTCTTTACAACAGAGTTAGTACTAGACTGAAATATGAACTGTAAAGTGAAAAGTACAATTAGGACTCACCACAATGTCAAGCTATTGAAGTTTACAGTTTTCTTTGGTAAGAGAGCTAATGAATGGAAAACAACTTTGGTGTGATCTAGACAAATTCTTTGTCATGGCAGAATTGTTCCTTGTTATCTAGTGATGTCTCCATATACTAATAGGAACAGAATAGAAAAAAAACACAGAAAAATAAATTATATGAGCCCTGTGCTCACCTCTACTGCAGGTACGCAATGCCCACTGAATGTTATCAAAAAACATAGTTCCCTGCAATGTTGCTTTCTGTGTATTTTTCTGAAGAAGAGCACACCCATCACTCTGTGGCATTGAGGACATGGAAAATGTTTTGTGTCACTCGGGGTTTCTGAGTGTCTTCAGATTTCTTATTAATGTGCTCATTTTACGGACGTGGGTCTTACGGAAGTGGGTAATCTGTGAAATAGAGTGTCGATGGCATAATTTATTTGCTTGACAGAATTTTAGTTGTTTAAAGTTGTTTCTAAATTTAGTTGTTGAACATTTAAACAAGTATTGTTAAAGGTAGAAGATGCACTAATAAGCCTGATATTTCAGCAGTGTCTTGATTTAATATCTAAATAGTCTAAGCATAATATGGCATGAAGTACACCTGATGTATTTTTGCTTTCTAGAGACACCTGTTGATTTTGATTTGTTTTACTTTCAGTCTAAGAAAGAACAACCATTTGACACCTCATCTTATAATGTCAGAAATCTTCTGTTATTATGTCAGTCTTCTTATTCATGTTAAGAGTTGATGATGTCTGAGAGGTATTTGTTCAGTCCCTTCTTTAAAAAATGTAGTGGATTTGATCTTGGCTTGCTGCCAGATGCCCTCCTGCTCTCTCACTTCCCCTCCTCAACAGGACAAGGGCAGAAAATCAGATTAAAAAGCTCATGGATAAAGATAAAGATAGAGAGACTGCTTACCTATTACCATCACAGGCAAAACAGACTCACCTTAGGGAAGATTAATTTATTTTTTGACAATTAAAAATAGACTAGAACAGTGAGAAACAAATACAAAACTGAAATACCTGCCCCCTCCCACCCACCTCTCTTTTTCTCAGGCTTAACTTCACTCCTTCATCCCTGACTCTTCCACCTCCTCACAGTACCCTGAGTGGTGCAGGGTGATGGGGAATGGAGACTGGGGATTGTGGTCAGTTCAAGTCAGGTTCTCTGCCACTCCTTCTTCTTCACACCTTTCCTTCTATGTGTTATAGTCCTTCAGGATAAACCTGCTCCGTTTTGAGTCTTCCCTAGGGGCTGCAGCTCCTCAAGAACTCCTCCAACGTGGGTCCCCCTCAAGGGCTCCAGCTTTCTTCATGCTCTATTGTGGGGTCATCCGTGAACTGCAGTGATGATACCTGCTGCAGCTTGGGTTCTTCCATGGGCTGCAGGAAAATATCTTCTCCAGTGTGGTCCCTCCGTGTGCTGAAGGGGAATAAGGCAGCTGGAACACCTCTTTCTCTCACCTTGGTGCTCTGCTTGGTGCAGGATTGTTTCTCACACTTTTTCCCTCACTCTTGGTCAGCATTTCACCTTTGCTTGCACATATTTTCCCAGAGGTGCCACCATCTAATAAAGTAATAAACATTAATAAACTAATGCTTACTTAACTTAAATATTTATTAATGGCTAATACAGTGGGTTTTTATAAGCTCTATTTTTTACAATTTAAAGGGTAAAAAAGATTCTTTCAAGTCTTCATTTGCTGGTCTCTGTTGAATAAATTCAAGTGATCTGAACATGAGAGGATTACTACTTATTTGGTTGTTGATCACTAGCCTTTTCTCCTTTTCTGTCTGTATATTTTTTTCTGTAATTATTTCAGTAAAGCTAGGTGCTCAGATGGCTTCACACCATGACCATTTCTTTTACTTGCCATTGAGAACTTAAAAAAACTAGATAATGAGTGCTACCACTGCTGCATATGAGAACGGATATATTGTTACTGATGTCTGACCAATATTTTTGACAGTCACAGAAGTTACGTAAATATAAAATTCCCTCTGGGACTAATATTTTTAATACCATCACCTTAAGAACATTCTAGTATCCCATAATGAAATGTCATTAAAGAATTTTAACCAAGGTGCTAAGGTACCAGTTCAGTCTAATGAATTACTTTTGTTTTTCAAAAGGCATCACAACATATCTGCTAGCTCACTTTCACAAACTGCCACGTTTGCTAACCTTGTTATTCAGAATAATTTCTACCTCCCAGAATGTGAACACTTCCAGCATCTCCCTCTGGAGGAATTACTGTCTCCAAAAGAAAAGGAAACTAATATAAGATTTCTGGTTTTCCTTATCTGTATGTTGTATCAGAGTATTTCACTACTTTGTTTTAAGTTTACCAACATTTTTATAAGCAATTTTAAGAGATATATATTTTCAGTAATTTTGGGGGCACTTACATGTACACAAAAAATAATATTAATTAAAATATATGTATATATCCTTTTCTTTCCCCAGCTAGCTATTCCTATCACTGGACAATGCTTGTGGATCTTCTCAAAGCATTGTCCAAGTACAACTGGCTTGGGATAGTGGACAGGTAGTGTAAGTGGATTACAATATATTAAGGCTACAGAATTGCCAATCCCAAATATTCATGAGTCAGAATATCAAATTATGAATTTCCTGTAACACCAGGATTCTTTTAAAATTACCACTTTGTAGACATAATGATGGAGTAAGTAAAAGGCCAGACTTTTCATGAGACTCTAAGTATAGGATTGGGAAAAAAAAAAAATCATCAGCAGCTTGTTACACTGACAATGCATTGATTGTTGACCTAATTATGGAAGAATTTGTTACGATTCAGTAAATGTTAATCAAGCATCATTCAGATTTTTTCTGATATGTCAGTTAATCTAAATATTTTATTGTACAATCATTCTTGTGTTGGTATTTAAGTTGCCTAAACACCTTTTTTCAAACTGTTTTATTACAATGTATCTCTTCTATGCCTTCCAGCTGTCTGTAGCTTGTTTGGGGGAGTTTGTTTGTTTATTTATTTTTTCAGGATAACTTGTTCCTGAAAATATCAGCAGTCATTCCAGGATCAATTCAGCAGTCATTCCATTGTTCAAATTCCATTGTTCCAATATCAGCAGTCATTCCATTGTGTCACAGGACACAAAGACTCCGGTTGTAGTTCAGGAAGATATTCTCATAGATCTCATCTATTGCATGAAAATTGTTGGGGCATTTAAAAGAAATATCTCTTAATTATAAATTTATGAAAATAGTTGTAAACTGTATACAGCAACATGGCAAAACAGAAATTAATTTATCACTGAAAAGTTGTTCTTAACCAGTTAGACAAGCTTACAGACTGACTTATTGATAAATAAGGTTATATCTGTATTAAAAAAAGAAGTAAGTATTCAAAATGTTTATTGTCTGTGAATTAAAAAGGAAAAATACGCAAGATGTAAAATGATGAAAGGTCAAAAATTATATTATTTCAAAGAATGATGTATAATCCATATCTTCTGTATTTCAGAAAATTAATAGTTTGGACTGATGATATTATTTGAATCAAATAAATGCTTCTGCAGATTTTACGCATACTGTGCTAAAGAAATCAAAGAAAATAATTTTATAGACATTTCAATAGGAGTATAGATTACAACTGTTTTCATAGTTACATGAGATAGTCATGATTTTAAGGTATTAACTATTTTTAAGGATTATCATAGCTAATCAAATTAGTAAAAATGGTAGTAAGCCAACTCAGAGGTGGTTGCAGTTCTGAGGAGTCAAGCAGTCAAGTGTAAGTGATACGAAATCCTTTTCAGCTAATGGGATCAAAGTTTTAGCAAATAGTAACTCAGTCTTCTCCGTAAACTACAACTAGTTAAACTGTTTTGAAGAAAAAGTTTTTGACAGATTTCATCCACTTTCCTCTTTCTGATCAAACCTATTCCTATAAACATAACTATTGTTCATAATGGCTTGAACAAACCCCCTTTTGGATGCAGATTGTCTGTTTATTCATTATTACTTCATTTCTTTTGTGTTTGATGTGTTGAAATCATGTGGTCCTATTTTTGCTTGGTAATTTGCTGAAACACTTGAAATGAGAATAGGTATTTATGAATAGCAAATATCCCTATTTGCATTTCAGTATGGTTATTTGTACAGAATAGAGCTATTCTCCACAAGCTTGGGATGAAAAACACTGTACCCATCAGTGTCTTGAGTATACCTGCCAACAGATAAATGACTCAACAAGTACAGAAAACTGCATTACCCTTTAATCAACAACTAGTCTAGAAGCAAGATAAGGGTGCATGAAACTGCTCCTCCCCTTAGTTTCCTTTTTGCCATTATTTCCATATTCAAGACCAAGCAGTTCAAAGAGGAGCAGAAAAAACCTGCTAAGTTCGGATCAGAAATGGCCATTTCTGAGCCTTTATGTAGTTCCCCCATCTCCCCTGCTCAGTCACCCAAGATGTCCCTTCTTGAGGGTTCTGGATAGGAGTGACAACGCAGGCTATCTGTGGCAGTGGAAACCCTAGGATCAGGGCTGTGCTGCAGAGAATCAAGAAAAAAAGCTGTCTGTGAACTGGCTGTTATTTTAAGTTCAGTAGAACTGAACCAGTATTAACAGCTTCCAGCACAGCTTGCATGTACAGGAATAGAATGAGTATTCACAGGTGTGAAATAGTTTTTTTGGTTATACTTTGCAAGTACTGCGCTTAAGGACTATGTAAAAGAATGAACTAGATCTGGTCCACACTTGGGAGCTGTTTTGCCTGATATTGATGTTGGATAGCGACGGATAAGATGCCTCACTGGAGACAGAAAGGCTGGCTCATTTGTGAGCTGCAGGCTTTCTGAGGAAGAAGAAATTATCATGAGATTATCCTTCCCTCATTTTAGTCTGTTTCTAGAATGAGGAAAGGATAATCTTGCCAGAAAATCCTACCTCCTATTTTTGTTGTATATCCCTTTTCAATGTCATATGTGTAAACATTTACAGGTGTGGTGGATTGATCCTTGCTGGGCACCAGGTACCCACCAAAGCTGCTCTATCACTCCCACTCCTCAGCTGGACAAGGGAGAGAAAAAAGCTCATGGGTCAAGATAAGAACAGTGAGAAATAACTCATCAATTACCGTCACAGGCAAAATAGACTCAATTTGGGGAAATGAGTTTAATTTATTACCAATCAGATCAGAGTAGGGTAATGAGAAATAAAACCTAAATCTTAAAACAGCTTCCCCCCACCCATACCTTCTTCCTGGGCCCAACTTTACTCCTGAATTCTCTACTTCCTCCACCACCAGCAGCATGGGATGACAGGGCATGGGGATTGCAGTCAGTTCATCACACTTTCTCTCTGTTGCTCCTTCATTCTGAAAAGGAGGACTCCTCACACTCTTTCCCTGCTCCAGCATGGGGTCCCTCACACAGGAGACAGTGCTTCATGAACTTCTGTGACATTAGTCCTTCCCGTGGGCTGCAGCTCTTCACAAACTGCTCCAGTGTGGGTCCCTCCATGGGGTGCAGTCCTTCAGGAATAGATTGCTGCAGTGTGGGTTCCCCTTAGGGTCACAAGTCCCTTCAGAATACCTGCTCCAGCATGGTCTCCTCTCTCCATGGGGCAAAAAGTCTTGCCAGGAGCCTGCTCCAGCATAGGCTTCCCATAGGGTCATAGCTTCCTTTGGGTGCGTCCACCTGCTCTGGTGTGGGGTCTTCCACAGACTACAGGTAGATATCTGCTCCACCGTTAACCTCCATGGGCAGTAAGGGGACAGCCTACCTCACCATGGTCACCAGCATGGGCTGCAGGGGAATCTCTGCTCCAGTGCCAGGAGCACCTCACCCCCTCCTCCTTCACTGACCTCGATGTCTGCAGAGTTGCTGCTCTCACATATTCTTACTGCTCTCTTCTGACTGCTGCTGGTGTTGTACAAGTTTGTTTGTTTTGTTTTTTTTTTCCCCTTAAATATGTTATCCCAGAGGTGTTACCACCAATGCTGATTGGCTCAGCCTTGGCCAGTGTTGGGTCCATCTTGGAGCTGGCTGACATTGGCTGTGTTGGATATGGCAGGCAGCTTCTAGCAGCTTCTCACACAAGCCACCCCTGTAGCCCCCTGCTACCAAAACCTTGCCACACAAACTCAATAAAACAGGCATAGCACCTATGAGGAAAGAAAAAATACATGGTATCTGTAGAATTACTGTCTTGGTGGATAACAAGGAATCTCTTTCAGCAGTGAACCTGCCACACTGTGTTTCAAAGAACTTGGGTTTACACATCCTCATTTCCTCATACAATTATTTACAGGGGTTGTGTACTCAGAAAACCCTTTCTATTCATAGGTATATGTTGCCATATACCAGATAATTAGGATATATATAGGAGATAGTAATAAGCTTTGAATGTTCATATTTCTTTATAAAGAGTGTAAAATTTTAAATGGTGTGGCCTTCAAAAGCTACAAATTAATACCAATGGGAAAATAAACTTAGCTAAAACAACACTTGTTCTCTCACCTAAAAATCAATTTCATATTTAATAAGCTAAAATAGGAGACATTACTTTAGAAATATGGTGTGAATAAAAATACGCTAAGAGTGACTTTAAGTGCTTTTCAATTTACTGTACAAATTGCCATGGTAAAGTTCATAAGAGATGTTCTATTTCTAATAACCTCTACCCTTAATAAACCAACCTAGAAATAAAAAAGCCCTCATACTGTTGATATGGATGCTTAGGGTCTTGAAAAGCTTACTCCATAATTGCTAATCTTAAGAATCATGCAATAAGTTGGACTTCAATAGTATGGCTTTTTTATCAATGGTTTGAATAATGTTATATATTTTGTATTAAAAGCAATTTAGCTCTATAATATTAATACTATACAAAAAGGAACAAACAGTATACATGTGCTCATGTATATGTATGCACATGCACACTATGATATATATGTAGCATAAGTACTAGTTATCAACCCTGCTTTCATTTCAAAATACAACATTCAAAGAACTATAAGATGAAGCCAGTATGAATTCTAATAGTCTCTTTTACTAGCTGGAGACTGGAAAAATACTTCAGAAAATGGAAGGAAATGGAATCTGTGTAATAGTAGATTGGTTTTCTGGAGGACACTTCTTCTGGAGGAACTCGGACTATACATCCATTACCTTATCCTATTTTCAAGGAGCTTACCAGTATGAAGTCATGAGCTGATTCCCCGGTTGGGTGCAATTTATTTTTCTTTTTACTCTTTCAAAAGTGAAAGTAAATCAGAGTTCTAGAACTCACTTTTTCCCATTTAACATTTTTTCCCTTTATAGAAAAACATATTTTGATCTGATTATTTCTAGGCTGTTTAGGGTTTATTGCCCACCTAGTTTTTGAAGTTCTAGCTTGGGAATTTTTGAGATCTTCAGATCTCAGTGTCTCACTTCTTGAAATATGTAATGCCCTTTTTCTAGAAGATGCTCTCTCTTGCCTGTTCTTTGTTCATTTTCAGTAGCTGCCTAGATATTTCCCATGTTATATACATGAATTCTTATCAGTGAAGCTTTAATTTCTGTTATGTTTAAGGAGTTTGCTCTACTGCCTCAATGAGATCTCACCGGCACTGCAGAAAACAGCCCTCTGTTGCACTGCTCAATTTATTCTCTCATTTCTTAAGGCCAAGTGTTATGGGGAGAGCTACTAGAAGATCAGTCTTATGTCTTCAGTTTTTAAGGAGACAGAATACTGATTAAAACGAGGAAACTCCCATGATTCAAATGGACTGTGCAGAAATTAGTTTAAATCTGTGGGTGAGAAGTACAGAAGCACCATAGATGGTTTAAACTAAAATATTTAATTACAAGAATAAGCTAAGAATGCATGCAGAGCCATTGACCATGTCTTAGCTGACAAGTGGATTTGATTAACTTGTAGATATATGGAGATTTTAGTTTGGTGTCCATCAGTTTGGGTTAAATTAATATAGGGAAATACACAAATGGTTCATCTGCTCTGGAAAGACTCTTATTTTGAAAAAGTATGGGGTTTCTTCTGTTTACTTTCTGTAAATTGTTGTTAGTTATGAGTAAATTTATTTCTGAAAAAGTTGGAAGAATTTTTTGGTTTTTCAGGAAAGAAAAACTAAACTCATTTTTATACCAGAATGGGTGGATTCATCTGTAAATTTACAGTATTTGTGCAGCAATATTGAAACTTTCAAGACCATCCCAGAATGCTGGACAAAAAACCAGAAAAATGGCTAAAATATGTAATCCTTGCTGTGGGAAAAAGCAATAGAAGAAGACTATAGAGATGCTGGGAATCACTGCAAATGATAGCAAAGAACCAGTCTGTACTATAGGAGAAACAAGAAGAACCACAAAACTCCACTGAATTGTGATAAAATCATGACAACAATATGTTACAATATGTTACAAATACTGAAGGTGACTACCACATACAATAATTGGGTTTTTTCCTACTAAAAGCACAGATGAGCTAGTACAGTGATACGCAGCTACATGTTATAAATATCAAAAACAGTATATGAAGAGTGTGAGAATAATAACAAATATTACTTTTTAAGTAAATAAAATAAACCCACGCAGAGGGTTACAAGAATTTAGGTTCCATTTAGAAAGTTGTATAAGGGAGGTAAATTAAATTTGTATACTACACAGGACCAAATGTTGATGTTACTGTCACCTGAATGGAACGTGGTTAACATCAAAAACACATATCATTAAAACATGGATTTGGACAGACTTCTTTCTCTCTTCAGATGCACCACTTTGGAGAGACAAAAGCTGTATCATCATTAATTGAATGCATTTAGAAAGGGCAATGGTAGAGCAACAAGTTTTCTAAACTGTGAGAACGGAATTCTTCCTGTAGCCTATATCCTATTAATTTTAAAAAATGGTGTTTTTTTAGTTTTCAGGGATGCACAAAATACTAGAAAATATATTCTGTCCAACTGAGCATAACAAAAGATCATTCAGGAATGACAGACTCTGGTGCCATCTTGTTATCTAAAATGTTTATATAAGTAGAGCTAGTCAGAACACTGCTTTATTTTATACAATTAATAAATTAAAAAAATCTACAGTCCTTTGAGACACTTAAGGTAATTTGTTTTCTATACCATATAATACGCATTGTATGCTTCTATTTATCACCTATTATACAACTGAACAAGGCATACAAATATCAAAGAAGGAAAAGGGGGTTTATTTTCTCTAGGTATATTGTAAATCTGTTTCTGTCCAATAGGTTTTGTATTAGTGATTTCAGAAATTTCAGAATTTCTGGATTATGTATTTCTGGATTCCATTTCATTAGGTTTTATGCAAATCTTTTTTGTCATTCAGCAGTTCCTCCTCCTACTTTTGAAATGTGTTTCTCCCTGTCCAGGGGTCTCGTAAACAAGAAATTTGTCTTACATCAATATATAATCAGATCTTGAAAAGCCTAACTCCTAGGTATGTAGGATGAGATTCTGAACCGATGTCTTCAGTGCTTAAAAAGGAATTCAGAAGTCTTCAATCTCTGAAACAGGGAAGCAAACACTTTCTGCAGCAAAAATGATCTGGTAGGCACATAAAAATTTAATAGACGTGAACATGAGCAGTCTGAATGTTCCACAGAAGTAAGAGGCAGCTTCAGAAAACAGTGGGGATTATGTCACAAGTGCAACTTGTCAAAAAATCACATGCTTTTGTGTCACTTTGAGAAAACAGAGAAACCACCAAGGTGTGGTACTATGTACAGTGACTTACATCGATTGGACCAGTTTCCAGCATCAAACAGCAGCATGCCAAATGGCTTTCATGTATCAGTTTTCACAGGTTTAAAAGAATGCAAATAAGCCCAGTCATAATGGAAAGAATTTATCTGCAAGTATGGCATAGTTTAAGTAAAATACAAAGTGGTGCAGAATGCATCATTAATTTTTACTTGCAAATTTATCGTCTTATGCATTCATAAGAGGCATTGAATGTCCAAAATTTTGGGCCTATCTTAAAAGTCTAATTATTACAGCCCATATGCTTCAAAACTTGTATTGCGTAGTAGAAATAGTGAACCTATTAATAGATTTTCTATTTTTTTTAAGTAATAGAAAAGGCCTACTAGGAATGGCAGAAGAGATGGAGACATTAGCTTCTAAGAAGTGTCTGTCGTGCCTGTATAATGTAAGAGCAGATCTGGCTAGCAGGCGTAGCCAAGACACACTGAGACACCTCTACTGTGGTATCCAGCCCCAACAATGCTTAAGAAAATTCCCCCTGGGAGCCCATGCCAGATTTGAAATGCTTGCAAATTAGGGACCTTGTTATATAGACTTTTATGAGCAGTTTTGCACATTAAGCCTAGTAACACAAAGATGTAGAAGATATAACTTGTGTTAAGTTATATCAAGACTGAGGGATTAATGCAAGAGAGAGAAATGAGTTATATCTCATAAAAGAAAAAAGACACAAAAAGATATGGGTAAACATTGGCTATTGATACATTCAGGGTTGAAAATGACGAAAATTTCTGCAACAGCTTCACAGTTAGTGCTCTTTTCTCTCTCTCTCTCAGACACTGTAATCTAGACAGTCATATATAATAAGCCACTTCCTTTTTCTAATGCACCTGATGCCTCGGCACACACCATTTTGGTGTGCTTCACCATTCAATGGTACTGTGTACTCTCTGGTTGCCAGGTGGCTTACTTTCTTCAACTTGATTGGTCTGGAAAAGGTACTTTTACAAGTCTGTTCAATGAGCTGTTCAATTTAAGCTTTATTGACCTAGTAAAACCTCATTGACTTGCAAAAAACTGCGTACTCATATTTTGATCAACTTATTTCTAATATAATTTTGCTAGCCAATGTGGTAATGTACTCAGAACACTGAGTTCAAAAGGCCAGTGATCTTCCTTTTATCAGCTGTTTCAAAACATGTATGTTCTCATAAGAAGCAAGGAAGAAAATCTTGTGTTCAGAAGCTGGATTTCTACACAAAAAGAAGTCACTTTAACCCTCCAGATCAGCTGCAGATAGTTCAGGCCTCAACATTATCCATTTAGGATCTCCTTAGTTCAGTCATTGCCCTTATCTCCCAGTAGATGAAGCTATCCATTTTGCTCTTCCTGATGCCATTTACCTTAGCGTTTCTGCAATTATTTTCTTTCCATCCCACAGAAAAAAACAATTGCTTTTGTCCTGCCCTGTCCTGACAAACAATTTGACTCATTTACCAGTTCTGAAGACAGCTTAGGCCCAACTCTTCATGCTGTTCTTTCAAGACTGATGGTGTGAGCAAATGCAGGCTGTTGATATCCCTGCTATAAACCTTTGCCTTGAGGCACTAGGACATCATAACTTCACTAAAGGTTTTGAAGAAGTGGAGGTTAAAAGAGGCACAGGATTAAGACAAATACTTAGCTACTTTAAACTGGAGCTTTCAGGTGAATGACTGGAGAGTTATGACATGAAGTGATGATCTGTGATATCAGGAGGCAGGACTACACAATCCAGTCTTTGCAGAGTTCTGTTTTTGTAGGGGATAAAAAAAAGAAGAAGAAATACACACACACACGAAAAACAAACAAACAAACAAACAAACCACAAAACAAAACCAGACCTGTAAATCTGCTTACAAAAAATTTTGATTGGTTTCTTTCCCTCCTACAGAATCTTTCATGTCTATATGAAATTATGAGGAATATAGTTAATTGTAATACATATTCCATAGCTACCCCTTCATTTTTGCTGTTTTCACATTTTGAATGCACATTAAAGCTTACAGCTTCAGTTCTCTCTCTCTCTGAGCAGTTTTGTACCTAACATTAACTTGAACCAGAAATTACAGGAAGTTCTATCAAGTTTATTGTTTTTTCTTTGCTCCAGCTTACGCCAATGTTAAGTATAAAATGAGAATTGCCCCTGCTAACAGTAAAATGAGAATTAAGATAATTTAATTCAATGAAAAAATGACAAGGAACTCATAACAGGCTATTTGCATGGTCTAAGAATATAGATTAGTTGAAGTACTGTCTTCTCTTTTACTTCCTAGTACTTTAAAAGACTAATTTTTCAGCAGTAAAGATCAATATACCCTAGTAAATGAATTTACTAATCCTTCTCATGATACTGATGTAGCTATCTGTGTTATATATGGTGGTATCTTTTAAAAACTGTTTATCTTTTACTGAAGTGAGAAGAGTTTTAGCTCTCTTTATCCTAGCTGATAGGTATATTCTGAATCATAACAAAGGGCTTTAGGTTGTTCTCAGTTATGATCTACAGTAATACCATAAATCTTACCAGTATTGATTAGTCTCACAGAGCTGGATTTAGCTTCAGTGGACAAGCAAGCTTGAAAGGACTTAGGAGCTGTCTTCAAGACAGTGATGTAATTACTGTGTATATAATCAGATTCTGTATACTTTTCAAATCAAATGTACTACAAAGAACCTACATATTAAAAAGGGGGACCGTATGGACAAGAGAGGCTGTCTTAAGTATAGGATGAACACAAATATAATTGTTGCTACAAATAATACTATATGCCTTCAGCATAGCGGCCCAATACACAAGTATAAATATCCTTCAATATATAGATCTTCTTCAATGTAAAGTAAGTTATTTGCCTGTTTTGCCTGATTTTTTTTTTCTGACTTCAGATTCTTTCTGTGCAAGTTATGCCTGTACAGTATCCTAGTGAAAAATTCCAGAAATCTATGTCTGGAGAAAAATAACCTCTGCAATCTCACCTAAGAATATTGATCTGAATATATCTCGCTGTTGGATTGTTTTCTTTGCCTTACAGATTTTACATATAATGCTGTATATAATTAACCAAAGCCTGTCTGGTCTTTTAATTCTCAAGCTTAGAGTGAAATGAAGTGTAGAATTCACCAGGTACAAAACAATATTAAACTTCTTTGCAACCAGTTTGGTCCATATAGACAGTCAGGTTCAACTCCCTACTTGCAGAAGTATATTATGGTGCTCAAATCTTCTGAGCAGATTCACTGTGGGTGAAGGTGTGATGCTATGTTTTCTTACTTTCAAGGATTAACTAAGAAAAAAACAGGTGAAGATGGCTGGGGAGAGAACAGAGCTGCTCTTTTATGATATAAGACAGTGGATTCTAGTGGGAAGTAAACCACAATCTCTTCTGATTTAATATAAAAAACCTTCAATCACAGAGCAGCTGAGAGACAATGTTATGATGCATTCTCTTGCAAGTATGAGGCAGCACACTGTAAATGGCAATGCAGATAACCCCAGCCTAGTTGCATACCATGAATACCTTTCTATAATGTGAACACCTCCTGCTTATTGAATATTGAGCATTATCACCAATGTAATAACCATTCAAGTAGAATCCATCCTTTCAAATTGAAATATTAGATACGGCAGAATACAAACACCTGCTGTGAATTGTTAGCATTCAAAGACCTGGTGACTGTATCGGTGCTGGAACCCAAATGAGTGTGAAAGAGCTTTGCAGGAAACAAAAAGAAAACTAAAAGCAGAAAAAAGACTAGGGCATTTCAGCAGTTCCCAAATGCTATTTTTACTTCTGTGGGACAATCATTCTGGTGACTGCCAGGTTCTGGATACTGGTCCAAAAATCCTGCGTTTTAATGGG
>VXBO01001429.1:193685-213558 GCA_013400135.1 Rhinoptilus africanus | reverse complement strand
TCAAAACCCGCCTGGACGCGTTCCTGTGTAACCTGCTCTAAGGTGGCCCTGCTCTGGCAGGGGGGTTGGACTAGATGATCTACTAAGGTCCCTTCCAATCCTGTGATTCTGTGATTCTCTGAAGCCACTCCTAGGTGCTCAGCACTGCTTGCAGCCCTCAGCATACCAAAGGAACTGCCTGGATATTTGTTGCCTCTCCTGCTTCAGTCCAAGGGAACTGGCTTAGGGAAGTCCAATTCACAAACACTGGTGGATAGAGCAGAGTTCACACAGCACCTCTGCCAGTAGCTCAGAGGGGGCAGGAGGGATGGTAGCTCCTGGAGAAAGCTGTGGCAGATGAGGTGCTTCTAGTAGTTCTGGCAGTTCTTGGATGCCCTGAAGCATGCCTGGGAAGCATGCACAGCTTCACAGGCGTGCCACGAAGCCTAGCAGAGGAAGGAGAGAGGAGAGACCCCATAGGACTGTACAACCCCATGGGGACCTGATGAGGAAGGATGAAAAGGACTGGCCAGGATTCAGGCAAAGAAGTGCCAGCAGTAGACTGTTACGTGTGGACGTATGACTCTTTCAGTCCTAGGTCGAGAATACCAGTAACCTAAAGGGAGCCTACAGGAGAGTGGGGGAAGACTCTCTATCAGGGAGTGGAGAAACAGGGCAAGGGATAACGGTTTTAAACTGAAAGAGGGGAGCTGTAGATGAGATATTAGGAAGAAATTCTTTACAGTGAGGGTAGTGAGGCACTAGAACAGGTTTCCCAGAGAAGTTGTGGCTGCCCCATCCCTGGAGGGTTTCAAGGCCAGGTTGGACGGGGCTTGGAGCAGCCTGGGCTGGTGGGAGGTGTCCCTGCCCAGGGCAGGGGGGCAGGACTGGGTGGGCTTTAATGTCCCTTCCAACCCAACCATTCTGTGACACCAGGATTCTAGGATTCCATGATTCTATGAATACACAAGGGAAGACCAGTTTACTGAGAGCCGCCAAGCAGTGGTGAGGTAGAGGACACGAACAGTTCCCTTTCGCCCTCTGGAAGGAGTCTGTGATGTGAGGAAAGTGTCTTCACATACGGTTTGGAGGCCACAACTACAGACAGATTTTTCACATCTTTGACAGTATCTCTTTATATTGGGAGACTTGCAGTTGGCAGAAGACATTTTGCCTTCTGTCTGGTGTGAAGGAGGGAATTTCAAATGGTATGTAAGCCTCTGGGGAAGAGATGGGAACTGTAGGGTAGACGGAGGGAGCAGCCATGCTTCATGGTGTTAGAGTTGGGGCCATAAAGTCCCATCTGATTGTGCATGTTACAGTCCTGCTGAGGCAATGTCCCCAGTGAAGAGCTGTCAGGAGAAAAAGTCCAGGTTCTGGGCAAGCTGAGCATGCTCTGATGCCCTGGTGCCCCGGTCTTCCATGTAGATACCCCATCCTTCTTGGTCCTGTCCCCTTCTGCCAGCAAAGGGATACCTGAGAGAGGTGGCGGGCTAAGGAAGGACAACCCTAACTGCACCTGTTGCTTTTCTCAACCCAAGCCACAGTGTCAGGAAAACTGGAAATGAAATCTCCAGCAGGAGGTGTCAAAGGGACAGCACGGGGGACCACATGAGAGGTCATCTTGTCCCCAGACCTCTCTTCCTTCTTGGCTTATTGGGGAGCCACTGTAGCAGGGCCTCTTCCCATAATTTCTATCTAGGGCATGAGATATGATACAGCCAAGCATGGAGAGGGAAGATGCCTCATGCAAGGAGTGAAGAGTATGTTTCTAGAGATAATCTTGGAGAAGAATGCAAGGAGTTTGGTTGATCAGTGAAGAGCTGGGTCAGAGGGAGGATAAAATGAAGAGTAAGTTGGTGTCTGAAGCAGAGAAGAAGGTGTCAGGAGAGACACTGGGCAGACCTGGAGGAGGACAAGTTGTTGGTGGAGGTGGGCATTAAGCAAGCCCAAGATTAGGGCTGTGGGTGGCTTAGCACATGGGCCAAGTAACCCTTTGTGCTGACAGCAGGAATGGAAAAGGCTTTCTCAGAGGCGGGGCTGAGGCTCAGGTGTGCAGAGGACTTGGGAGGAGAAGGGCACAAGACATCAGGCAAAGGAAAACCAGGGGAAGGAAAACTGGAGAAAATAGGAGGGCAGCAAGGGTACCTGAGAGGGTCTATCTGTATGGGTGAGAAGACTGTTCTAACTGCTCTACTCATTCCACTGCACAGGGCAAGGCCAAGGCTAAGATTTTGTCATGGTGTTTATAAGCCAGTAAAACCTATAAAAGACTGGAGAAAGAAGAACAATTGTTTTCTGCCCTGCTGTGTTGCTTTATCCCAGTTCCTGGAACGGTTGCTTTAGGACTTGTCCTTTTAGATCTCTCTCCAGTTAAAGTATTTTATTTCAGAGATTATTTGATCTGTTTTGAAAGCAGTTTTAGGGACATTTGCCAGGGCAAAATGGCCATATTTGTTCTAAACCAGGTAGTTTTCTGAGCCAACTGCTTCTTGCTCTATTCACTGTCTTATAGCCATCTGAGCAAGTGTCTATATTAGTACTTATTTCATACCTGCAGTGTGCATAGCTTTTTATCTATGGCATTTCAAGGAGCTTTTAATTGGATTTCAGTTGCCACTTTATTTGATTCACAAGGAAGAGGCACATATTGCAAGATTTTGGTGAAAAGGTATTTTGAGGCATTCACAAGAACCAAATCAAAAATCTCACGCAATGTTCCTATGTGCTGGAATTTGGCTTCGTAGAAATTTATGATATTCAGATATCGGTCCTGTGTATCAGCAAAAACAATACCTACCCAGAGGCTTTGCAAAACCCACCCTACTCTTCATCTAAGTTTTTAATTATTCCGTCCAACCCTATCCTGATCAGAGATCCTGGCAGCAGGTCCCATGCTTTGGAGAAGATGTCCAGGATCCCATGAAATGACCATGGCTTGTGCATATGTCTTAGCCCACAAAATAAAAGCTCCTTCCTTTCTCAGAAGAATAAAGCTTCGAGATGGGTTGGCACAAATGCTTTCAAGCCCCTTGCTCAGGGGCGGCATAACAAGACATAAAAGAAGAGGAGGTGGAGGGGGAAGTGGGACAACCACCAAATCATCTCCTCTAGTTCAGATGCAGTGTTCTCTCGGCTTCTCTGGAGCACAGAGTTAATATCCTCAAGACCTGAGTGATGTTTCACGTTTCTGTCATGCTTATAGCAAGTTAATTCATCCCAAGAGACAGGTCACAACTTCTGCAATACTTCGTAATCTTCTTAACAATACAGTTAATGCTAATAACACTAGCTTGCCCGCAGCATTTTACAGGGACTAGGTAGGATGTTTATTGTAACAAAAGGCAAAAATTAGGAACAAGGCATGTCATCTGGGTGATTCCCTTATGTCCTGACATCCTTAGAGTTTGGGGTGTCATATGTCATGCCTGTCCTCAAAGGCTTCTCCTGATGTTCCTTTGGCTCAGCATGTTTCATGATCCTCTTGCTTTTGCTGAACTCTTCTCTCACAGCAGTGTCAGTAGACATACTTGGGATGCATCAAAAATCCTAATTCCAGGCCATGGCATGTACTGAGTGTATCTGGACTGTCCAAGTTGCAAGTGATCTTTTCCACGGTTGTTAGGAATTACAACCACAGTCGGCTTGGCAACTGCCCAAGTAAGAATTGCTTTCATCCTTTTCACAAATCCCAGATCTTCCAGCTGAAGAGTCCTAGCTCTCCTTTAGTAATGCCATCATTCAATATCTTTTATTATCTTCATCATGTTTCCCAGTACCTGCTCTGATTCTCCTGGCTCTTCACTATCAATAGAGAGAGTGAATAGCCTGTGTTCCAGATGTTTCCTATCTTGGTCTCTAAAATGTAATTCCTGATGTTCTGCTCTCCAGGATGACCATCCAGGAGATTTGAGATGATATTTTTATAGAAAGCTCTACCTAATTAAAGTGCCTGGTGTATATTGGAAACTTGTCCATAAAGAGAAACTGGTGAATGAGCTCAGATGTCCTATCACAAACAAGTGAATAGGACAAGAGGAAATGGCATCAAGTTACATAGAGGAGGTCTGGGACGCATATCAGGAAAAATTTCTTCAACAAAAGGGTTATCAAGTATTGGAACAGGCTGCCCAAGGAAGCGGTGGCCATCCCTGGAGGTATTTAAAAGCCAGGCAGATGTGGTGCTGAGGGACATGAGTTAGTGGTGGGTTTGACACTGTTGGGTTGATGGTTGGCCTCAATGATCTTAAAGATCCAACCTAGACGATTCTGTGACTCTATGTGGACACTCACATTGTAGACATCCTTCTGTCATGAGATGGATCTCTCCTCCCTTGTCCCGTTGTGCTTCATTATTCAGTGAAAATTATTCTTTTCCCCCCAACTATCTAGCTAAGGAGCAAATAAATCCTCAACTCATCACACATAGTCTGAAGGACTGAATTCTACAGCTGACTGGCTCTTCTAGAGCTTCTGTGCTTCTTGACCTAAGCATTGCTCTGCAGCTTTACTAAGATTCAACTGATCTGTATCTGGATGGCTTACGTTCTTCCTTAGCTCATGCCAACAGGAATGGCAAGAAACAGAAACTGTGAGCAGACTGATTTCGTGGTGATTTAAGTTGAGATCCAGACACAAGTCAGCCCCTGTCCCATACCAGGGGTGTAATAGAGCTAGGAAAGGTTTGGAGAATGACAGCAACGCTGATCAAAGACAGAGAAGGGCATGTATAGAAGGAGCTTACTGAGTGGACTGGGATTCTTCAGTTTGGAAAAGAGAGAACTGATGGGAATACAGTAGAGGTCTTCCAGACCAAGTGCCTGATAGAGGGTGAACAAGAGCTTACAATTATGGGGGCAACAAATTAAGCCAGCTGATCTCATTTAAAACCAAAAACAACAAAACAAAAAAAAAAAAACCCAAACAATGCAACCAACACTGGATGCAATTCTTCACAGGACCAAGATATTGTCACCAGGAGCTGTGGGACTGCAGGCTACACCATGTCTCAGAATCCAAATGTTTGCATGTGGTTTAAGGAGAAACCATACAGATTTATGGAAGAGAAAAAACCCTGTTATTAAAACCATCAACACTACCTTGGGCTGGGGAAGTCCCTGAGCTGCAAATTCCTGGCACCTGGGAAATTTTTCAGGGGAAGAGTCTTTACGTGCACATTCTGTTCTTGTACTTTTCCCAAGGAATCTGCTTTTGCACAGTGTCACTGCTGGGCATGAGCCAATTTCGAAAATCTAAACATAAAACCAGGAAAATTGGGAAACAGATCAAAAGTAAAATCAAATTACAAAGGCAGTAAAAATGAAAGCACAGGACAGGTCAAAGGATCAGAAATATGCAAAACGTGAAAAGAGGAAAGGCAAAAGAGAAACTGATAAAACTCCTCTGGAAATGCCCACTGCTCCCTGAGTAGCTCTTGGGGGTTTCCTAGTGTAGTCTTGTCTGGAGAGGCAACAGGGCCAAGGACCAGTGGCTGGATCCATAATCTCTGGTGGTGGTGGGCAGCCACATGCGCCTGCTTGTCCCACGGCCAGGAGCTGAGCCAGAGCAGGGGGACACTGATGGGGAATCCAGTGGCCCTGTGGACCCTCAGATGAGGTGGACACAGATAAAAAGAAGCATCAGCAGGAGTCTCTGGAGGACCTGAAGGATGGCTTGCAGCCATGTTCACCAGAATCTGCCTCTCACCACAAACAGAAACTGTGTGAGGGGTGCTGTGAACTGTACTGCGAGCACACCCGCCTTCACCACGCAGTGGTGGATTTTCCAACCTAGGTCCCAGACTGGACCTGATATAAACTGAAATCCTGGATTTCCACCTTTCTTTGCTAGTGAAAGGTTCTGCCACTTGTCTGTCTGTGCAGCAATCCAGGAAAAAATGGGATGGAGTGATCAGATATTCTTCATCCCCAGCTTGAAGTGCTGTTACTTGTCCCGATGAAATGTTGTGTTGGGCCATCCAGGAATGCTGGTGGGACTGAAGTCCAACAACGAAGGATGCAGAGTCAAAATGAGGGGTCAGCAGAGACTGCACAGCTCAAGATGGAGAGAAGAGCAGGGTCAAGGTAGTCCTTGCACCGTGGAGGAGACAGGAGAGTAGAGGGGAGGTCACCCATCCCTGGTCATGCCAAAACACTGTCAGTTTTGCTAAGGTCCTAGGAAAAGGCCGACAGCTCAGAGAGGCCTCCAAGGAGATATCTTGGACAGATGGAAAAGAGGTGTTGATCATAATTAATATTCAAGCAGTTCATGTAGAGTTGCTGGGCTCCAGTGGAGGAATCTGAGGATGCCAATAAATGACAAACTGAGCCAGTGTAACCGCTCACTGCTGCCTAAAGGAGAATCACTCTCCTCCTCCTTTCTCCATCCGCCTTCTGCTCCCAACAGCAGGCCTGACCACTATTTTGCACAAGCTCGCTCTTGCTATATTCTGCATAATCAGTGAGCTGAACTGGTCCATGGAGAGCTCTGTGGGCACCAAGCTGGTTCCAGGTGGGATGTATGGGTACACAGCCCTTGGTGGAGAGGCAGCAAAGACGCGGAGAGCAGACCCTTCCTTTTACGATGTTAGATGATGACCTGTCATGTTTTAACATCAGAGAAGACTCCTTAAAAGATGCCTTTATTCACTTTCTGGAATTTGATGGCAGCAAAACATTGTATTTCTGGTTTGTGACCTTAACTCAGCAATTTCTAGACATCAACTATGTCTCCATAGATGCTTGGGAGCTGTGGAGAAGCACAGCACTGGAGTAAACCTGTAGTTTTTATTTCAATCTAAACTGCCCTCCTGATGAGTCTGTAATTCTGAAGTATGACAGTCTACTTAGTAGAAAATCAGGTATTTTCTTGGTTGCTTAAGTTGCTTAGACCTTTTGTCAGTAGTCAGTTAGCTGTTAGCTGATCTCACACCATCTCATGGAGCTTCCCCTGAGAACACCCAGTCCCAAACCCACGTGTCGCCTGGTGGCCAAACCCTTCAGCCACAGCATGGACCAGGCACCAGACCCCCGACCCAGCCCGAGCCCCGCACTGCCCGCGGCTGAGCTGAGGGCAGCTGAGCCTTACTCCAAGTGGCTTGAATTCAACTCCATAGTCTTCAGTTAAGTCCTTTTCGCAGTTAACCCAGGTGTATCTGCAGCTCCCAGGTGCTGCACTGGTACACGCTGATAATTTTACACATATGAAAAAATTGTTATTTCCAAAGCACTTAACACACTTCTCATCAGTCAGGTGCATTTTGATAGATGAGTCAGGTTTCGGAAAACAAAATGCAGGGAGTGCAACCACACAGGGACTGTCCTGTCCCTTCCCCATCCTCAACCAGTGGGAACATGTTCCAAGTATGGAATCAAGTCCTTAGATCATATTTGAACCCACGTAGCTTAACAATTGCTTTCAGGATTTGTATTTTGAATCCTCTGGGTTTGCTTTAAACCACAGTTTCCTGGCCACATTCTGTGGGCTAGTAGCTAAGGGCACAGAACTTCCTTTTGCAATCATCTCCAGAAGACAGAAGCTGCTCTGTGAAGTAGCCAAGGAGAAGACAAACAGCAACGCACAGGGGCGAGAAAGTCATTAAGAGGAAAAAAAGAGTGAAGGTGGCTGCTAGACTTGAGGGGTCTGAGAGCAGGAGCAAACTACTGACGGCCTCAAATCAATTATCTGCTGTTTTCTAGGCAAATAAATGTAAGTGGAGTAGAGCCTGGGAGAGTTAGAGGCTAAACACTGTCCTGAGATGAATAGGAAAGAACAGAACAGAAATAAATTTGGGCTGAGAGGGAAGGTAGGAAAGGTTGATGTAATGCACACCCTGGTGAGGAGGTGGGGAGGGGTTCAAAACATTACTATTCAAACTACAGCTTAATAAGAAAGCAAAGAAAAAGTTATAAAAAAAAATCTACCCAAATAAACCCTCCACACAGATTTATCTAAATGGGCTCCGGTTTGGGGGTTTGGGAGTTGCGTTACCTTCCTTTTGCAGATGGAGAAGCGTTGCAGCCTGAACATCAGTGATTCTGACTGTCGGGGGGGGAAATCCCTCCCTCGCAAGGATGGCTCGACTTTCAGGTCTAAATTTTCCACCTAAATATTTAAAACTGGACAGAATGAATAGCAAACATGAGCCTTGTTCTAATGCTGGGGAAGCGCAAACTGCCAGGGCTGCTGTTTTTCCTCTGTCCCCCATCCCTCCCTATGCTACCGTGTCATTGCCAGCAGGTGGTACTGTGCCCCCAAGGATCACGCAAGGAGCGAGGCCTCCTTTGGAGGGGCTTTTCCAGGAGAAATCTTTCCAAACAATTGGGAAAGGTGCTGGCTGTTTTTCTCTGCCCTACCTACTCACCTTACCGCTCTTGGAGCCCTCTTCTCCCCGAGCCACTCTTGCCCCGTACTCCTGCGATGGGGTGGATGGAGTGCGAGGGATCCTGCTTGAAGGGGAGCTCCCACCACCCCTCAATGTCACCAGCCGCACAGGTGAGTGTTAACTTGGATTTGGCTTCCCCTACATCACCTGGAGCTGGGGGAGATGGGGTGTGATGGACTTGTCTGTGGTTTTTCCAGAATAGTTGTCCCCCTGCACCCTCACAGCTGGGAGACCCAAGGGATGGGCACTGCCAGGCGCACAAGGGGGTACCTGACACCCCCTTGGGAAAGGTGTTTTCAGGCACCTAATCTGGGCTTTGCTGAACAGCCCGGGTTTGTTTGCGGTGAGACCAGGGACAAGCGCCCCAACACACATCAGGAATGATCATGCTACCTCATAACGCTACACGGTCAGCTGTGGCAGGTCCACTGGATGGCACTGTGTCCCACGCTCCCGAGCTCTCCTGGAAAGTCACCCCCATCCTATCACGCTTATTTCCCACATCACAGACCACAGAGGGCATAGGTTGGCTGGTCGGCAGGTCAGTAGCATGGCATATTAGGACACTCTGCTTGCTACTCGTTGCAAAAGAATGAGGAGGACACAGTATGCTGCGTGTCTGAGTTCTGATACGTAAAGATACACTCATGATCATAGAGACAATGGTCCCGCTCCAGCACGCAGAAATCCCACTCATTCCTGCATGTGCTTCCCACCAAAAAATGTGATAACACAACAAAAGGAGCAATATATGAAGGTGGCACTGATGTAAATAGAGATTATCCCCCCCAAAAAAGGTTATTTTTACAGCAGCTGAGTACCCAGCTGTGATTCACCACTTAAGACCCACAAAGAGGATATCGGGATAGCTGTGGGGTAATCTCAGGAGGGGAACGTGTGGCTGTGACGACACTATGACAGAGAAATGTAAGCCAGGACAGTCACCAAGGAGGGTCTGAGGAGCCCTCACCACTCCATCTGCACCAGGAGCACTGTGGAATGGGTACAAAGAGGACTGCACCAGCTGGGGGATGCTCCAGTTGGCTTTTCTACCTTGTTATGGAACAGAAGAGGATTTACATGGATCAAAAGTGAGGCTCTGCTAGCTTTTTATCCCTGGAAAGCTCCAGCTTCCCCTGGCAATAAGACCTCCAAGGGTGGCACACTTGCCAAGCTACATGACAGGAAAGTTGATGCTCACACACTCTGAGGGGTGTAAGGTCCTTTTATTTTTGGCTGAAGACAGCAGGCAGGAGCATCCTCAGACACTGCGAAAGCATGAAGCACAAAGCCTGGAAATGCTCTGCAAAGCAGGACCATGGGGGGAGCTGAGAAATAAGGCCCGTTTAGGGGTTAGGAAGACAGGATGCACGTTGTGTGTCCAGGGAGCAGAGGAGGGAATGGGAGCCATAGCTACCCAGAACACTAAAACCTGTAAAAGGCAGGAAAAAACATGTCTTCAAACACTTGCCCAGATAATTCTCAGTTGTTGCAGCTGCTCTTCAGTCAATGATATTAACTTCCCTCCAGTAAAGGCAGCTCCCTCCTGCACAGAGAAGGTCACCACTGGGAAAGGTCTGGCTGACCAGACATCACTCACGTCTGGGTTCATGTCCCAATTCCTGCTGTCGTTCCAGGACCGTGCCACCTCCCAGTGGACATAGGTCTGCTTGCACTATGCACCGAACACAGTGTTTACCAGCCCAGCCACAGGCCTTACCTGCTGCAGGGAGCCCAGGAGGACAAGCAAGCAGGATCTTGTAACCCATTGGCCGGATGATTCCTGTGAAGGTGTCCTGGACTATTTAAGTGTTTTGTGTTATTATCATGCACAAAATCTAGCCTAAATAGATGATTAACTTGTAAAACAATATAGCGTCATCAACCCGTAGAAGTGCTGGTGGGAAGGAACCTCTGGATGTCTTTAGCCCAACCTCCTGCTGAAAGCAAGACTAAGCCAGTAGGTTTCCTATGGTTTCGTCTGCCTGAGCATCCAAAAATCTCCAAGGATGGGTATCCCACATCCTCTCCAGGTAATAAGATCCTTTCAAACACGTTTCTGGGTTTAAAAAGAAAGCCAAGAAGCTGATGGAAACAAACTGAGGGCTGCACAACCATATCAACCCCACCAGTCTGCCCCCTGCACTGGCCCTTTGACCCTCCAGTCCCATTCCGTGTTTGGCTCCAGGAGCAGCTCTGCTCTCAGCAGCAAAAGGCTATCGCAGGGCGGGAGCCAGAAGCAGGTTACCCATCCCATCCCGGCCTCTCCCTTCTGTCCCTCTGCCTCACTCATGTCACAGCATCCAAAACCACGGCAGAAGAGGGGCACGTGGGCTCTGCAGCAATGTCCTACAGGTTGGGAGGGAGAGCAGAGCCCAGCCTCGGTCACCACCCCATGTCCCCAGCCATACCTGCTCTTTCATAGCTCACCATGACACTGCACCAAAGGTCCAAGAAGACCTGAATCCCCCTGGCAACACATGAAAAAGGAGAACTGGGATCCAGCTCGCCAGGAGGTGAGAGCTGCTTTGCTCCCAGTGCTGTGCTATGCCTGCAGGAGACTAAGTTCACTTGCTGGCACTTCTGCCCTCCCTTTGCCTTTTTTCCCTTGTGTGTAACATCAAATGGGCCTGAGCAGGACTTTTTGCAGCATATTACTCTATAGACTGGAAGTGCAAGTACCCAGCTCTAAGCCCACTATGAAGAAGAGGAATTGGAGGAGGTAGCACAGAGCTGAATTTACCCCTTTCACTCTAATTTCTGGCATTTGGTAAACCAGATCCCTCCTGAAAACCCGAGAGCTGTGGCAAGCAAGAAAACGGTCTCCTGCTCGCCTGGAAAAGGTCTTCAGCCCCCCTTCCTTGTGGAGGCTGTTTCGTTGCAGGGGCTGGAGTGACGACAGACGGCACAAGCTGTTCATCAGCTCTGAACACGTAAAAATTTCATAACTACAGAGGAAATGGGGGCAGCGCATTGTGGAGGGGGGAATAATGGGCTGGAAGAGGTAACGGTCTGCCTTGCAGGGATGAGTCCCCAGGGCAAAGGGTGCACAACTTGTCCTAGATTTTTTTTTCTTCTTCTTCTTTTCTTTTCCTGAGATCCGAATGTATAATTGAAGGAGGGGACAAGGGGGAAAATGAGCCGAAGACTCGTAACTGCAGAGGCCGGTCCCTGTGAGCAAAGGGCCACATGTCTCCTTTTATCGCCAGCCATAATTCCCTCCTTGGCTCAAAGGCGGCTGTGAAAAGAGCAGGACTGGTTCAAACTTCCTTGGGGTCTCCGTGGCAACCAGCCCTGCAGGAGCCTTTTCTTCCTTTCCCCCCTTTCCTCTTTTGTTGTTGTTGTTGTTGTGTCATTAAAACTTCCCGGACTGAATCCCCACCAGGCTGCTCCGCAGGCACTGCTCCAGACCTCCTGCCTGCCTCCAGCCAGCTGCCCTTCGCCTTTTCTCATCCCCTGGACCAGCAAAGCTCAGGCCCAGCCCATCAAAGCCCAGTCCAAACTCAGCCCCAGCCCAGAAAAGCCCAACCCAGCTCCCTTTGGGACATTTGTCCCATTCCCCCCACTTCATTCCTCCACACTATTTTATCTTCTTACAGTTCAGCACAACATCCTCATAGTGATCAAGCAAAAATTGTGATTCTCTGGTCATTCAGGCTGAGCTGTCTCAGAAAGGGCACGGGACAACCCAGACCTGGCGTCGCCGCTCTGCCGTGCCCACACTTCGCTGAACCAGGCCAAGTCAGAGCCGAGCTCCTCTTGCATCAAGTGTTTGGGCACAGCAAGGGCTGTGCCAGGGACCTGCGGAGCACCGTGCCCTTGGACAGCCAAATTCTTGGCCATGCCCAGGAATGCCAGACCCAGCACAGACCTCATACCCACTCTGTGAATGCAAGTGAGAACCCAAGATGCAAGAAAGACTGAGGTCTGTGTCATCGGTCCCTACCTTTAGCAGTACCATTAGCATGGGAGAGTTGTGTAAAATAAGCAAAAAATATTGCTTATACCTGCTTGTGTGTTGTCCAGGCTCTGCTGGATTATGACACTTCCTTGCTGGCATGCTCAGGACTGGAGTGTGAGGAGACGGGGGTATTATAGATGAGCACTGCAGCCTGGGCAGGTGGCAGAGTCTCAGCAAGGAGAAGATCTCCAGTCCTAGCAGTGTTCCCGTGGCAGTGCTTACCATTACCCTACAGCATGGCTGAACAAACAGCCAAAGAGATACGCAACATTGACGTAAATTCATGCAGCTCCTTTTGCTTCAGCAGCACAAGCACTTACCTCCATCAAGGGGCCCCACAATTTCCAGCTACAACATTGTAGACAGTCACAGCCTGCAGCAAAACATATCTGGTCTCATTTTTTACCTTGTATTCTCCAGCCTCCAGGATATTGCTAGGCTAGAGTGCTGGGGAAGGAAGGAAGGGAGAGGAATGACTCTGTTCCCTTTGCTCTCCATCCCTTCCCCCCGTCGCCAGGATGCATTCCTCCAGATGTCAAGGTAGACAGAGCTGCCTTCAAACAAGCCCAAGACCTGGGGCATAGTTTCTTCATATGCTCAGCTAGTCCAATTAGTCAGATTTACTGCAGTTGTGAAAGGCAAATCAGCCTCTCCTGTAGAGCGAGGCTGCCCAGAAACACATCAGATGTAAAACTGCCCTTCACTGCACAAGTTCAGAGAGAGAACGTGCGCTAGCCTTATATTGCTTTTAATAACGGACCTGTTGCCAGCAATCTCTGGGACTTGCCTTGAGGCTGCTTTCCCACTGGCAAAGCCTTATGTACCCATGATCACTGATCTACCCATGCTCATCCACCCTCAACCATGTCCACTTGCTCACACACACCTACGTGTAGACCACGTACATGTACGTTGGCAACCAGGACTCTACACATACTCAACCATCCTAGTCATACCTCTCCTGAGTTATTGCTTCACGCTGATGAAAAAAAATGGCAACAATGTGCAAGAAATCCTTCTGAAATCTTTGCCACCGGGCATTCATCTGTCCGAAGGGACTTAGGCGAAGACTGAACAGAACCCTAGAAGTTATCTGGAAATAATTTTCCCACTAAAAACTCATGGCTGATGGGACAAGTGTCCTACTCTACCAGACTCAGATTTTCCTTTACTTCAGAAGAGAGTAGGGATGACTTGGCTAGAAGAATAGAAGGTTAACAGAGAAGACTTTAAAGCTTCATCACAAGGACTGCCTCCTTCCAAGTCCATTGCTGAAGCAGTGTCCCCACATGATGGAATGTCGGCCAACACCATTTCGGGCAAAACTGTGTTGGACAAATGTAACATTTGTGTATTTAGTTTGTATTTAGTTTGAGATGGGTTTCATCGTTAGCTCTCTGTGCCCCAAGTTCTCATAGTCACTAAAAAAAAATGCATCTTAGGGCTTCATTAGGCGATTTATTTTTTTTTCTGAACATCTCTATGGCAAGATAGAGGATAGATCTGAAACTCTAACATGACTTTGAACTGTGAGGTGCTAAAAGAATTTAAGTAGGTGACAGTGAAAGAAAGGTGTTTTTATTCAAAGTCTGCAAGAGATACAGTTCAGTGGCACCCAGGCACTGAGATGAAGTGTCCTTAGACTGGAAATGGTGGAGGAACCAGCAGTCAGCATTTCCACTTCACATACTTCCTATGATCCCCCAGCCACAGAACAAGATATATGTGATCCTTAGGGAGGAGAAAAACTAAACCACAGGGAGCACCGTTTATCATTCCATCTGCACTTCAAATACAAGGACTGGGATTCCAGTTCTACTCATATGTTCAGTAAGAGCGGTACTGTTAATAAAAAAAAATACTTTTATTATTAAGTCTCTATTTCATAGCTGTCCCTTGATGTTCTATCTCAGGTCTGCACAAACAAAGGTTAAGACAGTTCCCTCCTGAAGGAAATAATAGGATACACATAGAAGCAACTATTTCCCAAGTTTTACAAGCAATAAATACAGGGACAGATAAGGAACCTGAGACATCAAAATGAAGAGTCATTGGCAAAGCTGAGATCACTACCCAAGATTCTTGAGTTTGGATATTACAGCAGGTACTCCATCAGGTTAGTCCACCAATATTTTTAAAATGTAGTCTTTTGTTTCTAAACAAACAAACAAAACTCCCCCCCATCCCTTAGCCGCAAGACCTTCTGGGACATTGCAGCAAAAGTTCAGTTCAAAAGAGTTCCTACCATCTCTGGAAAATAAAAAATATCCTAAGTGAAGAATTTCTGTATGATGAGCTTAGAAGAGTATGTAAAAAAATGGAGGTAAGGTTATTTGCAAAAAAAAAAAAAAGGAAAACGCACTGTTAAAGGGTTTTGCTAAACTGAGAGTTTTCTATTACCATCCTCTCAACAGCCACCAGACCTTCAGCTAAATCACAGAATCACAGACTGGCCGGGGTTGTCAGGGCCCTCTGGAGATGATCCCGTCCCTGCCCCGGCCAGAGCAGGGTCCCCCAGAGCAGGGGGCACAGGAACGCCTCCAGGCAGGTTGGAATGTCTCCAGAGACGGAGACTCCCCCCCCTCTCTGGGCAGCCTGGGCCAGGGCTCTGCCACCCTCACGGGAAAGAAGTTCCTTCTGGCCCCATCCTCTTGCTACCCACCCTTTAGATATTGATAAGCGTTGATAAAGCCTGACTTTCCTCTGCTTTATACTTGTGTCTTCAGCAAAGGAGATTTTCCAAAACAGTATCAAGGAGAAACAACATCATGGTGCTCACCTGAACAGGTGAAGATCCCTTCTCTTGTAACAGTGGATATTTTCCCCTGTGGCTACCTCTTCTGTAGACAATTAACAGCTTTTCAGGTCAACCGCAGGCAGGCAGGCAAAGGTGAGAGGCAGCTTTTCTGCAACCCTGCGTAAGCCATGAGCTTATTTGGAGATAGCATTAAAGTTTTGCTGGAGTAAACACGGAGATGAGGAACTTAACAGGAGTGAGGGGTATGCTCGGTCGGACCAGGCAAAGTCAACATGCTGGAGCATACTTCCCAGATCATTGGTGACAGAGCACATCAAGAAGATACGTGGAAATACACAAAGATGTTCCTCTCCAAAGAAGGTCGGAAGTGACACGATATCCATACAGACCCTTCTTTAAACCACTCTGCTCAGGTGTTACTACAGCATTGCTGTGTCCAGGTAACAATTGCCGTGGCGTGCCCAGCTAACCTGAACTGAGATATGAAGAACCGGAAAGAGCAGAGGACAGTCTGTCAGAGCCAGAAGGAACATAAGAATGCAGGAAAGAAGAGATTTGACCAAGAAAACTGAGGAACAAGTAAGTTTAGAGAGAAATGTTAACATTAAGAGTTGTAAGTTAGCAGCAAACACAACCCTCAGAAACACACAGGATTTGAGTCATTTAAGATGGGAGGGACCCAGATGTTTCCTTCATGCTCTGAGAAGGGATTTCTTCAGCTTTTTACATGCTTTTTAATAATGATTTAGCCATGACTAGAGCTATCAAAGAACCATTTTGCTGTTTAGATTCTATGAACAAAACTTAAATCTTCACAAATTCAGCTGCTTATAGGACTGGAAGCCCCCTAAAGGACCATGGTCCCAATGGACCCAGCTTCTCAGTTTCTGTTTCTGGCCATGCCCAGAGGTGCCCGAATGTGCAATTGAATGTCTAGCACCCGGCTAAGCCACCTTCTGCCACCAAATGAGAGTCGATCTGCAAATCAAAGGCTTCGATGCCGTTGCTTAGTACTGCACCATGGTCTTGTACATTCCCTACCTTCCCCAACACACCGAACCGTGTGTCTAAACCCTCTCTGTCAGCAGCGACCCCATGTCATCCATCTCTTGCCCTTTTCTGTGTGGTTTGAGTCGTCCTCTTCACATCACACTGACTGTGGGGGAATTCCACCAAGGGCAACTGAACAGCACCAGGAAGGGTTTGAGTGCTGGTCTCACACTCATCAGTGGGTTGGTATGTTGAAAGACATGCTGAGAGCAAATCCAGGAGACTCCATGATCCCATCACCTTCCCCAGGCACTTGGCTTCTTCCTGCTGGTAGAGTCTGGCAGCGAAAGGAAGAAAAGCTAAAAGAAGGAAAAGAAACAAAAGGTAAGAGTGCCGAAGGGGAGGGGAGACATGTTTCAATGTGATTGCAATGCTCCTTCGCTGGAGTGGCGTTAGAACAAACCAGAGGATCCCTCCGGATGCCTTGGCACCTACAGCAGTTGAGTTTGCGGTACCACAATGTTAGCACAATACAGAAGGGCCTTTGTACTGACATTGTAAAAGCAACAGGACCTTTCTGGATCTGCCAAACCTCTAGCTTCCTCAACTTTTTTCATTTCTGGGCATATTGAAACTGGTTTATAAGAGTCAATATTGCCAAACTAGACAGACCAATGTGATTGAAAAGACCCTCAGTAAATAAAACTGTCAGTCAGCAGCACAAGGAGGTATCTATGAGTGAAATTTTGAAATTGCACTCCTTTGGGTAACTGTCATTTACTCTTAGAAATCACATTTAAAATTAATGTTTGCTGTAGAACTTATAAATATTTGTTCAGGCTAGCATGAAATATCCCCAGGATAATTTTAGCATGTACGCATCAGATTTTAATTTCACAGCAGAGAAGACTGAAAGTAAGTCTGTTCCTTTCACAGACAATGTAGTCTTCATCCCTGCGAGACAGGTCATACTCCTTGGTGAGGCATGCTTGCCATTTGAAGGCTTTGGGGACCTAGGCTGATACAACCAAAGACACAACTGAAACCTGCCATTGTTTTTCTACTCACTTCAGTGGGAGAATCTCGGGGCCGAGATGTGACTGTAAGTCACATATGAACAGGGTTAGAGGCAACAAGTACCTTCTACTTGCAGGATCTCACGGGATCTCCAAGCCAAAGAAGCTACGGGCATGCTCAAATCCCAGTCTCTTCCCAAATGGTAGGACAACATGAATTCCTCATGGTGCTGGGACAAATGGTCCATGATGTTTAGAGCAGACAAAGAGAGCAATGGAAGGGAGAAGTTAAAAGGTGCAGGAGGACAGGCAGCTCATGAAACCATCACATCCCTGTCCAAGTCTTTCAATTTTTCCTTTGATTTCAGTCTGCTTGGGATCAAATCTCTACCAACATTCTGTTCATCTTTCAAAACCTGTCTGTGGCCACATTGACATGATGTTGGGCAGTTACTGGGGTGGGGGTGGGTGGTTTAGCATCTCAGCTGCTTTTGCAACACAGCCTTTCTTGAGGCAACACTGGGGTCTCTGCCCAGCAGGTAAAGTCCCTGGGCTTTGGGTCACTTTCCCCTACTTGGTTGTCTGCAGAGGCAGCACTTTGTAGCTTGTTATTGGTTTGATTTATAAATCCTAGCATCAATAAATGGATAGAGAGCACTTCATAATGCTCCCCAGTGTCTTATGGACAGGAACATCTTGACCACCAAGGTCTTTATAAAGGGGAAATACCTTTTCTCTGATTTCTGGCTGAGTGTCCGCATGTAGTCCAACCAATCATTCCATTCAGATTTCAAAACCTTTCCCCAGCTGGATTTCTTTAGTGTTGGGGATTTTTTGTCCTTTCCCATGGGATGTCAGTCACTTGTAATATCACCTCCGATGTTTCACTTTGGTCACTCTTTTTACTGCCTCTTTAACAGTTTGATATTTTCATGATGGAAATGCTTTCGCTCAGTACTTCTAATTCTTATTCTGTTTATGCAGCTCCAGGACATCCACCAATAGAGGGACAAGTCTCTGCAGCAATTCAAGGTCTGCTTTTGCTAGATAGACTTACAGGCTCATTAGTGGCAATTCATGTACTCCATGGGTTACTTTAATCAGTAAGTTAAAAGTGCCTGTGACCATTCCCTGGCACTGGAAGAGAGAGACAGGGGCACAAGACCAACTCATCCATCCACCTTCATCCATCCTGTTAAACTCACTTAACCTCCAGAAGAGGTGGGTGACATCTCAAGGATCTATTTGGAATAGTTCCTGTCCAACAGTAACGCCAAATTGTGACTAAAATTTCTTCAGGGCCGTGAGAGTTGGCCAGGTCAGGTCCATGCCAGGGTCCATGCTTCATAGCTAAAAACACGGACAATAGAATTCAAGATCTGGGAAATATTCCCAGGCAGTGTTTAATTTAGTAGAACAGATTAAATACATGTGTTTCCAAATGCTCATTTGAAAATCATCACTTTCCTAAACCCAAGTGATTGCATTCAGTAAAACACAGCTGGGTGCCAGGCAGGAGCTTTGCCAGGACAGACTATCCCCGATATACCCTTTGGGTTTTGAAATCCCACAAGAGGAACAGGCCATGTTTAACACCCACGATGGGTCATAGACAGCTGAAAACCCCACAGGACTAAGCCCAGAGAAGCTTCCCCTCATAGGTTTTGCAGCAGATACAGAGACTCATGAAGAAATAAGGTGCAGAGCAAACAGCTGGTGGATGTCCTCTCTTGGAGGCATGATGGCCAGGAAACCAATTACCACTTATGAAATCAGCTCTGCACAAAGTCAGTGTCCAAATACACTAAAATCTATAAGAACTGGGAATCAAGAAGGACAGAGTCATCCCAGTAATTTGATAGCAACAAGGAATACATTTGTACCCAGAGCCTTAATATCAGGAGAAGGTCTGTAACTCTCAAGACCATGTGATGCGTTGTGCTGCCCAAGATAGGACCTTGGACATATATATACATATATATATCTCCATCGCTCTGCAATAAACTGGTTTGCTGGCTACTTCTAAAGCACCCAGTCTCCAGGTGGTAATAAACCGGGCAGCTCCACTGCAGGCGGTGATCTGGGATTGTTGACTACGCTTTATGAACAAAAGCCCATTTTTTGGCTTCTCCCCTTTCTTCTATTGAGTCATCCCCTAAATCTCCTACTCTGACACAGTAGCTCCTGTAAAAGCAGCGCCTCCATGCAATAACAAGGATTTTCAAGGAAAATCTTTTTTGGGTCTCTGCAAAAAGCAACCTCTATAGAGAAGTGATAACGCTTGTGGTTCTTTTTTTATTATTATTACATGTGTGGGTTTCTGATAATATTTTCATCTTTTGGCATCCAGAGATGCACTTCACAAGAAATCCGTTAATGGGACATCTTCCCGTCTGCCTGCTCCACTCTCGCCATGACAAGGCTTTCTTTTCTCAGTAGAAACCCAGGCTGCCACTGCTTCCCCCCTCCACCCATCCCACCCACACCCTTTGAAAAACCTGGGCAGCGCAGATTTCATTTCAAGTTCATAATGAGTTTTGACCACGTGGCTCATATCAACACTTTCAGAGGGTTATTCTGCCTCTTCGGTGCTCCCATTAGCTCGGTCTCCTGCAAGGGTTAACGTTCACCTCCCTCTCCATCTAAAGACTAAGTTGTCTATCTCACCCCCACCGTGAGATTAAGCAAAATCGCAGCCACCCTTCATCCTTACCTTGCAATGCCTTGGCACGCCAAGCCAGAAGCGGGATGTGTGCATCCTGGGTTTCTACGTGAAATTAAAAAAA
>VXBO01001429.1:139908-193656 GCA_013400135.1 Rhinoptilus africanus | reverse complement strand
TTAAAAAAAAAAATAAAAATTGGAAAAAGAAAATCCAAACACCCCAAATCTCCCTGCCCCAGTAAAGTCTCTTGCAAAGAGGGTTTGTCTGTGGAAGCGAGGGCTAGGAACAAAGTTGTGGGGTGGAGGGGGAGGAGAGCGTGATTGACAGCCCTGAGCTGAGACTCATCCCTCACCTTGGGCCATGCGGTCTGATTGGCTGCCTGCTGACATCCCCAAGCCCTGCACTTTTTAATAGACGCTTTTGGATGATCTACAGGGAAAAGGCTTGGAGAGGTGTGTTTCTGACAAGCCAGAAAGTCATCCGCACTACAAGGGACTTTGTGNCCCCCTTAAAGGGGTTTTTTTTATTTTTTTTTTTTTTTTTTTTTTTTTTTTTTTCCTGGAAGGAGGGGGATTCTTCATTTTTCGCACTTAATGTTTTTCTGAAAACTTCGCTGAGATTTTCCCTTTGCACCAGCGTGGACTAATGGATTACCACCTGCTTGGACTAATTTTATCTTTTCTCTTCAATGGCACAAAGGTCTTAGCCGGTTACCCAATTTGGTGGTAAGATTTCCCCCCCCTCTTCCCTCTTGTTATGATTGATTAATGAATTAATTGATTATTAGCTATGGGATTTGTGTCTATTCGTGTTCCTTCCTTTTCACCCTTCGCCCTGCCGAGCTGGCCACGACTGCATGTTTGATTCTAAGCATAATTTCTTCAGATTTGACCAGTAATTAATCAAAAGTTTGGGGGTTATTTTTAAAGGGCAATGTCTAGGTTTCCCTTTGCGCAAATGGAGTCTTCCCCACCACTCTTAATTTCTCCATTTTCGTCACTGTAGCAATAGGCATTTGGTTTAGATGTAAAAAAAGGATGCATTTTTATTTTCTTGTGCAATAGGAATTTTGTCTGTCGCATGACTGTGTAGCAGGTATTTTTTTTCCTTTCCATTAAACTGTAATCCATCCTTTAAAAAAAAAATTTATTTTGTTTTTGGCTGCCGCAGTTTTTGGACTTCTTTCTCTTCTTTTGTTGTATTCTGTCATGTGAATTTAGTCCGGCAAATAAGCTGAGAACGCAAATGGCACCTGAGAAAATATTCATTAGTAAAATTCCTCCAAGATGGATTTTGTTCTTTTTAATTATGGAAATGACACTTATTTCCTTGTACCTACAATAAAAATAATTTTTAAAAGATTCAGTAATATCTTATGATGTGGCTGTTAAGAAACCTGAGTGACTTATTTTAAAAATAAATATAACAGTATATAAATAACTATATTAACAAAATGTAATTGGAAGCACTTTATAACAAAAATTACAGAATAAAACATTTCACGTCATTTAAACACAGCAGACAGCGAGTTGCATAACAGAATATTTCAGTTAATTTCTCTCTTTATCCTGTAGGATTTCTCAGTGGAATATATCTTGTTAAGTTTCTGTATGTGCCAGGTAGGGGCTGGAAGCCTCATCATCTCTAGGGCAAAGAGGGAGATGGTGGAATTTGGTGCTACTGAGAATCTTGGGTTATTTTCGCCTTTCCAGAAAAGTCTCTTTTTTTTATTACTGAATTAGATCCTTTCGGTACCAACATGGAGATGGCAAGAAGTAGGTGGGAGTGAACTTGGAAATGGACTGCCATGTCTGGGAATATTTAGAAATCAGGAGGGAAAGCTGATTTTGTTATTTTTTTTTTTTAATAATCCACTTATTACAGTGGACTTTGAGAATGAAAATGTGCAGTTCCAGTAGAGAAAGACTGAGAATACAATGAGAAATCCACGCTCAGGAAGCATTTAAAAGCTACGCAGGTTCATGAAATGGCTAAATCACAGCATGTTTTCCTGAAGAATTAAATTATTTCCTTGCCCTGAGTGTGGCTGCCGAACTTCAGGACCCAAGCCTCGGGCAGGGGAGCCTACCGAAATAGAGACAGCATCACTTTGATTCCTTACATCCCTTTTCTCCTTCATCTGGGGACCGATGTGTCTGAACCGGGGTGTGCAGTGGGTTGTAGAACAGGTCAAAATCGCGTGGCTGGATCTAAAGTCATGAATCTGCGTGGGGCAGCGGTACCTTGCCACGACATCCGCTCTCCCGGGATCTCACCAGCTCCCGACCTGCCTCGGGCTTTGATATAAATTGGGATTTAACGCCTGAATCAAGGAGGGTTTAGACTCTCAGGGTGAGGAACCAAAATCTTCTTGAAGAAAAGATCTGGGATTTTTTCCCAATGAAGCAAAAAAGTCCCTGTGAGAAAAATGTCTCTCCCTGTTTTCAGGAGAAGACACTGCAGACAGGTGTCTGCCCCATGTCCTTGCCTTCCCCCAAATCCTTACAAGTTCACCCAAAATGAACAATACAAAGTAAGACAGGAACACCAGGGGCACGGCAAGCAGCATCTGTGGGAAAGAAGGGAGTCAAACAAGCTACCCGCAGAATTTCATTCCATAGATCCGCATCTTGCAATATTTTTTGGAGATTCTGACGATGGCAAGGTGCCAAAGAGCCTCCACTGCACTGACAGGGCGTGATGAGATGCCCCACGTAGGACTGAGGGGCTGTCAAAAACGGCATAGGGTTTTAGAGGCTTCTTGAAGGCTGAAGGAGCAGAAGGGGAGAAATATCTAGGCCAGGGCTCTCCAACTGCTCGGGCAGAGACAATGCTTCCCGCAGCACACAGCATTAAATATCTCCTTCAGTCTCACTGAAGGCTTTGAATATCTGCTCTGTGGAGCTGAGATCTTATGTACGGTGTACTCTAGCACGATGTAATATATAATCTTTAAAAAAGCATCCTTTCCCAGTTGTGTTCCCGATCCTCTGATCTTTAGGCAGGCATATCGCAGGCTTTGGGGGACGAGTCCCACTTGCAGGGTTCAAGACACCCCAAAACAGAGGGAGGGAACCGAAGATGGGGCACAGCATCAGCCCAGGCACCTGCGCTGGGCTCCTGCACCCCTCCGGGCCAGGCTGGACCGGACACTATCAGTGCATCCTTATCCTCAGCTAAACCCATCTCTGCTGAATATGAGACCTTCAGAAGGATCGTTCATCTTGCAGGACCCCAGGGCTGCTGACCAGATAGTGCCCGGTCCTGCTGGTGCAATATTTCTGGGTGGTTTTCTATGGATAGGGAATATTTTGGCAGCAAAATCAAAACAGATCATTGCTACTTTGGGGCACAAATGGGAAAAAATTCCTGTAGCAGGGAGGAAGCATCTGAATGTGCACAAGGAAAAGGAGTGCAATGAGAAAGTGGTCTCAGCACCTTGTAAATGGGTTTAAGGGTGGCTGGAATAATCCGTCTGCTCCACAGTGCAGTCAGACAATGCCGGCAAGTACGACATCTATGACAGTGCAGTGGAAGGGATAAAAGCAAAAAGATTAAGCTGCTGAGGGTTTGCACTGAGTTGTGTTTTTATTGAGGGGCCAGGGAAGGACGCTATCCACCTGGTTATATTATCTAGAGAGAGCAAAACTCACCAGCTTGCGTGCCATCACGTGGGAGGGCGGATCCTGCCCTTGGTCTCAGTGGTGAGACGTTATGTGCAAGGCAGTGAGGGTCAAGCCGTCAGCCCTTGGGTCAGGGAGCAGTCTGGGCAGACGGTATGCAAAGGGAAAAGACTTGCGGTGCAAATGCAGATCTGCGTTCGTCCAGGCTCGCTGGTGGCAGCAGGATGGTGGAGCCCCTGGGCTGCAAAGCCAAGTGGGGGTTTTGCAGCCCAGTCTCTTTGGTTGCTAGTACCTCCCTGACGTGGTCTTGTCCTCAACCAACAAGGAAATGCCTGAGCAAGGTCCAGGGGTAACGCAGACGGCAGATGTAGCCGATATTTTGCTATAGGTCCAACCCTTCTTCGGGTGCTTCCATCCTATCACAGCAGTGAAAAGGAACAAAAGGGGGAAAGATGGGAAAAGGTCATCTAAATGCTGCCTGCAAGAGTGTTGACAAGAGGAGCTGAAGCCAATAAAAGCTTCCTCAGATGTTTGTCCAACACTTACGCTGCCCAGGTTGACGCTGCTAAAAGAGAGACAGAGAAGGAAGAGACAGAGAGATGGGGTGAGGCCACGGGGACTCAGGACTCCTGGCCCTTCAGGGATGGCATGGATGGAAGCAAAGTGGGCGGCAGGGCCGTGGATGGCAGCCCAGCCCTGCAGGCAGCAGTCATAGGTCATGTCAACACGCTTTTTAGGTGCCAGCAGATCACATTTGCTGTCATTTTTTTAATCCCAAACACCCTTATGGCACTGTGGATAACAGGACATTTCTCAGTCATTGGTGCTGGGGGGTTGGTCAAGGTATGAAAAACTGGTCAGGGTCGGTATAGACAGGCTGATGGATGGGCCCAGAGCTTTCTGATAACATCCTGAGAGAATTTAGAAGAAAATCTAGCCCACAGCCAGAGCTGTGTCAATGCAGACCAACAGAGATATTGTGGCCCAGGAAACAACTAGAAGCTGCTCTCAGGATGCTTATACATGTGCAGAGACTCAAGAAGGCAACCAGGGTTACAACTCCACCCATGAACTGTGAAGAGACACCAAATACTCTTCTCTTACAGGAGCATCATTCACCAAGGAGTCTTGAAAACCTCTGTTGTGTCACTAGCCCGGAGAACGGAGGCAGATTTGGAGTCACTGATGTAAACAGGGAGTCAAAAATGCAGCCCCACTAGTCTCATTGTTCCTCAGATATAGTATTAATAGATCACCGCCCATAAATGTGACTCTCACCAAGTACACCTTCCCATCCAGAATTTGTTGGCGTCTAAGCAGATTACTGGACAAGTGGAAGAGTGGCTTTTATAATCATATGTTATACATTTTATTTCTATCCCTCAGAAATAGAGGGTGGCGGGAGGTTTTGGCAGTTGGCTGAGCATCCCAGTGGGTCCCTAGGAAGAGACAGATAGAAACTTAAAAACATGTTCTCACTGGTCTCACAGTAGCTTCCACATTAGGAGAAACCTGTATGTGAAAACCACTTGCATGTAGATGCAGTTTGAGGTGACACATAACTTGTCTGCATCTTTCAGTGTCTCCCCTTTCTGGAACGAATGGGAGACTTCATTGTCTCAGCAATCCAGTTTTCTTCCTTCTCTGAAGGCTCAAAACATTTATACCCTGTAGTCTGTGTTTTGTTACGGGCATGTGGCCCTTCAAGTTTTATTCAAAAAAAATAAAATGGCAGAGCAGCACCAGACTGCGAGTGTGGGTTTCCCAATGCAAATCCCAATGCAAAGGAGGAAAAAGACTCCATGCATAGTTTTCCTACAGCTTAAAATGCAGCTAGTTCTGGGGAAAAATGACTAAGACAATGACAGAGTTTGTCAGTGACCGAGCTGGCAGCACTTACCGTGCAAGCCCAGAGGTGCTGCTCTGGCTCCTGGTCTGGCACGTGAAGCTAAAGCACCTCCACCAGCAGCCTGCGCTGGCACGTGAAGCTCTGAACTGGAAGAGCTGACGCATAAACTGCACGTCACCTCCTGCTGACGCTGCTGGAGGGGAGTTAAGCCCCGCTGGCGGCCGGTGGGTGATGCAGCAGACCACTGCCCCTCCACGTGCCAAATCTTGTCTGCCAGAGATGGAGGCGCAGCTGGCTGGGGGTTGCAGTGAGGGCAGGGGGGATGAGGTGAGGTGCCGGCGTGATGGGTGGCTGTTCTTGAAAACAGCTGTCAATAACTAAATGGCCACAAGCGTTCAGGATCTTGTGGGTTTAAAGGCTTTCTTCAGCATTTTCCTCAGCCAGAAACAACCCATGGGAACCCTGCCATATGGGATGGTTGGTCCAGGCCATGAAAGCAAGAGCTTTTGTAGCTGGAATTCAGGTTCATCATCTGTCCTGTACAGCAAACACACATGGGCAACCCTAAACATTGCCAGAGGAGAGCTTCTGAGGACATACAGCCTTGTGAACCTCACCAGACCCCAGGTCTTGCCAGAGGGTTAGCATGGGCAGGTAGCATCTCGCCAGGACCAGTGGAGTCCCGAGTTCAGGAACAGCTACAAAATACTACTAGAACACAGCAGTAAAGAGCAACAAGAAATGTACACATTTCCCTAAATACCAGGAAGTCTCATTCCCTGGAAAACTCACCACTCCTGCCTCCTGGAGTGTCCCAGCCCCAGGGCCACACCCTGTCCTGCAGGGCCAACGCAAGCTGGAGCCAGAGGAACACGCGGAGAAGGCTCTGACTCACAGATAAAGACTTAGAAGTGTTTTTGCCCTTGAGCCAGAAATCTCTGTTACCATTCTCGTAACAAAATTCAGAAGTAAATTTCACTGGTCACAAAGAGCTTTTAAGAGGCAGTTTAATTGGAAACCAACTGCTTTTCAGTTGAGTCTGTCATTAAAGGTAACGTTTGACAAAGTGAAGCGCGTGCCTAAGGGACCCCATGCACTAGAAATTTAGGAGGAACTTCTGGCCAGCTGGTAGTGTTAGCTCACGTCTGGTTGCGGGGTGTTGGAGGTCATCAGCCGGTGACTTCACATGCCAGCTGTGCTACCTGCTGATTTGCTTCCCCAGCTACACGTCAACGCTCACCTTGATGCGGACAGGTAGACACTTGCGGGTGTGCAGGTGGGCAAAGGGTGATGGTAGTTACCAGCGGGACTATGAGTCCACAGCTGTGCTCATCTCAAACAAAATGAACTGTGTGCTGGGCTACACTGAGGGGAGGAGCGCGGGCAGCAGATCAAGGGGAGCTGTCGTCCTCTGCTTGGCACTTGGGGCACCTGTAGTTCTGTGGGGAGAAGTGTCCCCTTCCTCCTCTCCCTAGCTCAAGAGGGATGTAGAGAAACTGGACAGTGGCCAGTGGATGCTTCCAACATGGTACGGATCTGAGATGCGTGGCTTAATGAGAAAGGTGGTGAGATCTGGGCTCATTTATTCTGTCAAGAGGAGACTGAGGGATTCTCAATAGCAGCCTATTGCTTCTTGAAGGGCTCGTACCAATATGATGGAGCCAATCGTTTCTCTATAGTGCCAAGCAATATAGCAAAGGACAATTGCCACAAGCTGGGACTTTAGAGTTTTATGTTTGCATGGGGAGACCCCTTTGCTCCAGAGGGTGGTCTGGCCCTGAGGCAGGTGGAGGAGAGGAGACTCCCTCCTTGGACATTTGCAGGACTCACCTGCATGAAGCCCTCTCCACCCTGGGCTGGTGCTGGGGAGTGTCCTGCTCTGAGCAGGTATTTGGACTAGACACCTCCAGGGATCTCTCAGCCATCATTTCTGTGACTGTGATACGCCCTTTGCTGAGGCCAACAGCAACGCTACAAAAGATGCAAAGTGTGAGACAGGTCCTGGATTGCTCAGTCTCCAGCGTATGTCTAACAGGCGGCCAGACCTTCATTAGGACACTGAACACAGCAAAGAAAATCCCATCCATGTGACAGCCCAAGGTTTACCATGGCAACATATGGCCCAACAAACAAGTGCCAAGGAGAAACCTGACGGTCACTCCTGTCACCCCTGCTGTACGTTACACATATTCTGTGCCCAGATGAGAGTCATTGCCACTCCAACTAGGTCACAACAGGCCTTTAGCCAGTGCTTTCTCACTGTGTCTCTTGTCTCTGTTGCTCTCCAGCTCCTGCGCTGCAGTCACTGCTCTAGTGGGTGCGTGAGCCGAGGAGAGGTGCAAGAAAGCCTTCACCCCTTCCTCTCTCCCTGTAGGCACAGTGCAGACCTGGGCAGTTTGAACCCTCAGAGGACATGCCTCTAAGGCCACTGAACCACTTCTGACTTAGACTTCCATAATTTATCTGACACTCTGAGGGAACTTGTTTTCCACCGCTGCCCTGCAGGCCCAGTGAACACTGCCCACGTACTCACCAGGGCTGGCAACCCAGAGGTAGAAGGTTGTCTTCCACCCGACATTGGTGACCGGGTGTCAGTGATGCTCATCAGGCCCTTCCACTGCTAAGTCAAACAGTTCAACCGAAACTAGTGGCTGAATTTTTTATGGAAAGGCAGGAAAATATCCAAGTAGACAGTTTAAAAAATACCTAAAAGGTAACCTTAAATATTAATAAAGACTAAAGAACTGTGCTGTGTAGTGGATATATGCAGGTATAATGCACAGCATTTCATTATCTCTGTCATGTATGCAACTGAAAAATGTCTTCCTCTGATGTGTGCTACAAGTCTCAATTTCTAAGGCTCACTAGCAGATAGGCCAGCCATCCAGAAATACCCCTCCTCTACTGTTCAAGCACAGAAGCTGTTGGTCCATCTGCCGACAGAAATCTCAGCGTGAAAAACAGTGCAGTGCCCCTCTTGGATCATGAGCAGCAAGTTGCCTTAACCAATGTATGCTAAACATACAAAAATCGTAGTCAGTCGGGTTAGCAATGGCATTTGTTGAGCTATTTCTCACTGCTAAGACTCTCTCAGCCTTGTGGATCCCATTTGCATGACTTGTGTTGAGCCAAAGTAGTATCTATGGCAATTTGGCTCAACTTGAGCCTGTTTTGAAATTTTTGCCAGGCTGAGTAAAACATCCTAGGCACGTCTCGTAGGAGTCTGAGCAGCTGCTAGTTACTGTCTTCCCACTGACCGCTGTTTGGCTGGTTTTAATATGTGACTGCATATCAAATATGGAACATTTTTGAGCATTAAAATAGAAAGAATTCTGGATTTAGAGTCCAGCCATTCAGCCATGGGGACACACCCAAAGTCCACAATAAAAGTCAAGGTCTTTGTGCTTCCAACAAATACTTTGGAGAACCTATTATCCTTTTTATAACATTATAAAGCTCATACCAAAAGGTTTTTGAAGGTGGATTCATGGATTTTATTTGTGTCCACATGGATAGGATCATGTCTCAGGAGACATGGTCAAACCTGGAAATAAAAATCCAGTAGGCTGGCATTCCTTCTTTATTTAAGCACAATCTTACTCTCTGTTTCCTCAAGGCAATGGCTCTAAATGGAGCTTGTAATGGAAGTCATGCCCAACCTGGCATCGCTTTAAAAGTTTATAAATTACTTCTCAAAATAATAATGTATGGGGAGAGATCTGTGATGGCATTTCTCTCCCAGAAATATAGGATCCTACTGTATGCAAATTTCCAAGGCGCAGTCTGCTGCTGAGGGAAAGACACTACCACTCTATCAGGTAGACTTCCAGAAGGTCTATCACAGATCTGATCTGGGAAAGGATGAAATCACCTGGTCTCTTTCCTCTGTTGGCAGACAAAGCCACCCAGTACCTGAAGACTAGACACCTGTTTTCCACCGGCCGTTGTTGGGATGAGACAAGAAGGCCTACAAGAAAGCTGCAGGGGTGGGGGGGGGTTTGTTTGCAAGGGTATGTAGTGATAGGACAAGGGGCGATGGTTTAAATTAGAGCAGGGCAGGTTTAGATTAGCCAGTAAGAAGAAGTTCTTTCCACTGAGGGTGGTGAGACACTTGCCCAGGTTGCCCAGAGAGGGGGTGGAGACCCCATCCCTGGAGACATCCAAGGCCAAGCTGGATGAGGCTCTGAGCGACCTGATCTAGTTGGAGATGTCCCTGCTCCCTGCAGGGGGGTTGGACTAGATCGGGTTTAGAAGGACCTTCCAACCCAACACATTCTATGATTCCATGATTCTATGAAATCTGATGTTCACCAGTTCCTGCGTATGTCCATAATCTCATTCTTCTTCAGTTCCCAGTACCGCTCAGTGGATCTATCAGTGATTTCCCTAAAAGACCTGAAATGGGAAGGGTTTGTCAGGAGCTTGGCTGCGTAATTCAGATATCCCATATATAGATAGTTATTGCTCATGTTCCTTAAATTAAATCCGAGGTTCATTTTGTATCTACAAGTAGAAGTGTTTTAATATTACTCAAGTTTGGAGATAATATTATAGCAATACTGAATGTAATGAAAAGCTTCTGATCTGGGATGGGGTGGGATGGGTATCAGGCAATATTATTTAAGATTGTTTAGTGAAAGTTTCAGATTAAAGACCATATCAGGAGTGTGACATGGTAAAAACCAGATCTCAGGACCAACCATAGGGCACAGGTTGAGAAACATTGTGTTATGATTAACACTTAGTGCCTTTTTAACACTGTCTGTGCACTGACTGCTTCTGAATTTACAGCTCTTCCTATGACACTACCTGAAAAGAAAGCTTAGGACTAGGCATATCTTGAGAGTCCCCACCCCTTCCAGTCCAAGAGCACTGTGTTTCTTACTACTTACGCTGTCTAGGAGTGTAGCCAGGACTTCTTAAAAATTCCAAACTAACCCCAGAAGAGAAGGTATTTGCAAACCACTGGGTAAGACTGTGGTCCTTTACAAATATATCTCATCATCCCTTGTCTAACACATTACCCTAGCTAGAGGATGCCTGTTTCCAGACCGTCCATCCATCCACCCATCCACCCATCCAGCCAGCCAGCCAGCCAGCCAGCCAGCCAGCATATTTAGCAGATATATTGGCAGGTTAGTCAAGAAAACATCCACCATCACCTAAGAAAGAAACTAGGAGTCATCCTCATCTGAAAGGGCTTACTACTACTGCATGGGCTTGAAAAAATTAAAGGTTTTCCCTGTAACAACAAAAATGTTAATCACCAGGATCGTTAGTGTAGTTGTTTTGCCATCTTTGAAAACATGAGAGAACTATGCTTTGATAAGCAAATTCACAATGATAAAGGAGCCAAACCCTTTCTCATTACTTTTCTAAAGATAGTTTTCCTGATCTGCTAATTTACTAATTTGTCTTTTTCACAGTTCTCTGAACCTATCTGGTTTTAATTAATCTTACAAATCTAATCAACTCTAACTGGCATCTTTCCCAGTACTTGCACCTTTCAAATTTGAATGAGAAGCACTTTCCCTGAGCCACTCCAACATTGCATTGGCTCAGACACCAGATATCTTCCTCTACCTTTTCAGGAATAGACCCTCCGAATTTAAAAGAGAAGGGGTCAGTTGATTTTTATAAACACTTGACTTTTATTTTTTTTTAATTATGGTCCCATTCCTATGTCTGATAATCATCTGGTTCTCCTGAAGTTACTTTCTAGACATTGCGAAGAATTATAATTAAGAAATTTGCAATGATCCTTGAAAACTGTCACAGCTCCAGTGGAGTCCCAACAAGGGCCACTCCACTCCTTGCTCCTTATTCCTCTTCTCCCACTGGAGATATCTGCAGTGAAGGTAGCTTCGTCTTAGCCAGTTGCCTTGCTGACAACGGCACATTTGTAGCGTGGGTTTTAATTGCAGAGGTCTCAAATGAGATGAGTGACTGTTTTGCTCCTTGGACTATGGTGGCCATCCATGACGATGGTCTCAGCTGAACTGTCTGCAGTCTATCAGATCATAGAATCATAAAATCAGGTGATTCCCATCATCCGCACATGCAATACAGCTGGGTCCAAACTTATCTGCAAACCCGCAAAATTATTTCTTTGCTTGTAGGAGTTACTGTTTCAGCCTCCACCCCAGTTTTCAGTCAATAGCACATATATCCCATACCTCAGCTGTGCGATTCCCTCACTACTGATCTGTTTTCACCCAATTTCCTAATATGTGCTTCCCGTGACTGCCGATGATTTCAATAGTTACATTTTTCTTTTGTTTTCATTGTTACAAAAGATTTTCATTGTCTTTTAAAATTCTAACTGATTATTGAATTGTATTCTACCTGATTATTGCTCTTGTCTCATTATCCTTGGTAACAACACAATCACCTTTAGCAAGTTTTTAATGAAATCCATCTGATTTCTTTTTGTCAAGTCATTTATGTAGTACACTGAGTTATGGTTATCTGTATATTTTCACTTTTCATTTCAGTTTGCTCATTTTTGTCCCGTAAATCTCCTAAAATTAAGACCTCTGGAAAAGAAGATCTCCTTTGTGGCTTTTGAAGCGCATGGCCTGTTGCTTTTGCTTGGTTAAGTGAGAAAGCTGGAAGAGTCTGGGAGCTGATATAAGCCCTTACATAAAGGGAGCCTTTGCCGCAAACTAAGGCAACAGTGATGCAATGTTCAGGATTGTAGTTTTGGAGACTTAAGTTCCACCAGAAGCCCTCAAGGAGTCTCACTGCATGTCCGCTGGGGCCCTGCCTGCAGTCTTTACAGTTTTATCATGAACAGTGGTCTCATACCTTGGGGGCAACCCTTATTGAACCTTTGATCAGATAAATGAGAGCTTTCACAAAGTCACTACAAGGAGAATTAGAAACAGCCAGACAATAGGGAGACACACTGCTGATAGTGTTATCACCTACACACTAAATGGTCTAGCTCCTGAAGTTCTTGAAAATCAGCCTTTTATACGAGGAGGACACCTATGAGTCTTCCCAGATGTTCAGAAATTACATTACTCCATTTAGCACAGCTGCTTCCAGAGCTGCGGCAGACATGGTGTCTCCCACCAGTACTGATTAATGCTACTCCCCTTACCTACACTGCAATAACGACTTTAGTTTAGTCCAGTCCAGAAGGCCTGGCTCAAGGGATGGTAGCTACATTCATAACAAAATGATCCATACAGTATCCATGGTCTTAATGGTCTTAATGGTCTACCAGTCTTGAGTCTTTGGTGTCTAACCCTGCCTGAGTTCTAGTTGTGCTTCTCTGTTATTCCGTTCAGCCCAGCAGCCCTGTAATCCGGCATCCAGAAAGCTGGATTGTGAAACGTGGCTTGGTGACAGCTGGTGAGGTTTGTCCATGGAGTAGGAGTTTGGTGGGGAAAACACTTGAGTTCTGCTCTGAGCCTTGAGACCTTGGCTTTTACGTCTGCGTTGTTTTTACTGCATGGGTGGAAAACATACACAAACTGGAAAAACAGCTTTCTGATGTGGATTTGAATACAGTGAATTCAAGGTTAGAATTTCTATAACTGCCTTGGAAATGGACTTTATCATGAACAGTTCTTTGCAGTCAGTAGGTCAGTGCTCCGTAACCAACACGTAAAACTATACAACATCTACAAGCTTTGCACCTTGCTGCTTTCTCCATTGCCCAGAGTTTTGGGACCATGTTGGTTAAGATGTGATACAAAAGGTCTCTTAGGAACTGTTGCTGGATTTGTTCTCAAAATAGAAATATTTCAGTCATTATTTATTTTATTATTGCCTCCTGAGGTCTGTTTGTAATCTCATCACTGCATTTCCCAAACCTGTTATATAAAACAAGAAAAGCACACAAACAAGACAAAAGCAAAAAGGAACCAGAAGGGTTGAATACCTTTAGACAAGGAGAGAGTATTTTGATTTGCAGCTTGGAGAAAGCCAATTATGAGTGAATACAATACAGATCTTGCAGATCATGAATGATGCCAAGAGTGTGCCTAGGAAAAGATATTTATTTCTCAGCATACAAGAACCTGTTGTGGACTAACAGAGGTCAGCAGCTGAGCACCACATAGCTGCTCACTCCCTGCCAACGGGATGGGGAGAGAATTGGAAGGGTAAAAGTTTTTGTAAAAACTCATGGCTTGAGATAAAGACAGTTAAAGCAAAAGCTGCACACACAAGGAAAGCAAAATAAGGAATTCATTTAATACTTCCACATAGTAGAGAGATGTTTAGCCATTTCCAGGAAAGCAGGGCTTCATCATGCATAATGGTTACTTGGGAAGACAAATGTCATCACTCCAAACATCTCCCACTTCCTCCTCCTTCCAGCTTTTTGGTTGGTTGGTAATTCACCATACAGTGGAGCCTCTTCAGTATGACTTACCTCCCCTAGCGATGCTCCAAAATTTTTGCCCTGTGGCTAGTCATAGGATCATAGGATCACAGAATGGTTTGGGTGGGAAGGGAACTTAGAGACCATCCAGTGCCACTCCCTGCGCTGGGCAGGGACACCTCCCACCAGCCCAGGGTGCTCCAAGCCCCGTCCAACCTGGCCTTGAACCCNACCAGGACCCCCAGGTCCCTTTCACCTACACTGCTCTCCAGCAGGTCAGCCCCCAACCTGTACTGGTACATTGTGTTTTTCTTCCACAAATGCAAAACTCTACACTTGCCCTTGTTGAACCTCATCAGGTTTCGCCCCACCCAACTCTCCAGCCTGTCCAGGTCCCTCTGAATGGCAGCACAGTCTTCTGGGGTGTCGGCCACTCCTCCCAGCTTGGTGTCATCCGCAAACTTGCTGAGGGTACACTATGTACCCTCATCCAGGTCGTTGATGAAGATGTTGAACAACACCGGTCCCAGTACCGACCCCTGAGGGACTCCACTAGTCACAGGCCTCCAACTAGATTCTGCCCCATTGACTACGACTCTCTGACTTCTTCCTTTCAACCAGTTCTTGATCCACCTCACTGCTTGATCACCAAACCCATACTTGATCAGCTTAGCTACAAGGATGCTGTGAATGACCCCAACTCTCTCATCCTCCTTTCAAAGGAGAGAGGCAGTCCATGATCACTTCCAGGATTCCTGAGTCATCCGCATTTCCCATTCAATCCATTTACTCCATGTAGCGTCAGTTGCACGGTGCATAGAGGATACCCTCCCTTTGAAGGTCCAGCCCAGCACCAGCAATCGAGGTGCCAAGCGGGGCTGTGCTTCAGCACTGACTACTTCTGAAATGGCTCAAATCCCTTCAATATGCCCCTAATATCTCTTTTTCATTTGGAGGGTGTAAACACGCTTCTCACATCTTGTCCTGTCTGGCCTGGCCCAAGGGCTACCGCAAGAACTATCTCCTATTTAATTTGTTCAAAGGCTTATTGCTGCTCCTTGGTGAAATTATTGGCCTTTGGGTTTAAAATTAACCGAGAGAAGTGTGTAATTAGATTGTGGCACTTCATCCCAGGAAGCAATGTGCAGGCTATATATGCCATGCGGTGAGAAGTGGATTGGAGAAAATTGCTGAGAATCACCCCATCAGTAGTCCTTCAGGATAACAGCCCAGAGCTCAGCTTCAGCTCAGGAAATCACTGCTGGAACCTGCATACACTGGGCAAAGCCAGCTTTTAGCCTTGCCTTGTTTCTCATGGTGTTTCCCTGCGTAGCGGAGATTACTCGTGAGGAAGGCAGAACGCTAGCTACACTCACCTTTGGAGCAGACCCAGTGTGTCATCTGCTTCAATAGTTTCTGCAATATTCCTGGCAGTTTGTGTCTCACATCTTTCTAGAGCCCAGTACTCCTTCTCTCCAAAGAGTGCTGCTTTACTCTCCATGGAAAGAGGATGGCAGAGGCATAATTTTTCATCACAATAAACCACCAGGACTAATTCTAGATTTGTTTTCCAGAAGATTCAATTCAGCTTTTCAATGTTGTATCTGACACTTTAAGACCCAGTTCACCCAGATGAGACAGAACTAGGTGCCGTAGTCTCAGCTACGCTGCTCAGGATGGGCAGAGCCAAGCTCAGGGCAAGATCATGGCACGCACTGTCTCCTCCCAAGACAGGGTACATATTTTGGGGGCTTTGGGGGTAACCTCAGAATGTTTATAGGAGTGGAATCACCCCTGTTATCTTCAATTCTGATCTCAGGGCACAGGGAAGGACTCCCCAGAAAAAGTCAGCCCAGGCATCCATCTTACATCACAACCCAAATTATGGGGCAGCTGGGTGGATGTCACGGTGTTCAGCTGTATATCCCCATAATATCTGAGCACTGGGCAGATGCTTCTCAGTGACAAAGTTGGTGGCCCACAGTGGGTGAATGCCAGACAGTTGGCACTAACCACTTATTGAGGTTAGCCCCCCTCTCCAAAGTGGCACTCCAAACTGGAAGCATGTGGAGATGGCTTGGCTGGTCAAGGGGGGATGACGATCATCCCTGTTGACCTGGGTGGAGAGTTCTCTTTCCCTTCCCTCCATTCCTGCGATGCTCCATTCTGGATTGAGTGTCCCATCACCTCCCCTCTTGTAGGAAATATTCCCCTCCGTCAGCACCAGCCTTGGGGAAGGAGGCAGGAAAGGAGGGTGAACCCGAGCGGTGGGTTATCCCTTTGCCGGGAGTGCCTCGCAGGCAGGAGGGGCAGCAGGAGGTTGGCGAAGGGGCAGGAGCACCCCCAAATGAGGTGGCCTCAGTCATACAGGGTGCACACACAAATCTACGGCCCCACCAGGACTCGCCAGTTTGGAATAAGTAAGTCTCCAAACAAATTTTAGCGTCCCTCTCTCCCCCTCTTTGGAGGAAAGGTTTTGCAGTGCTGAAAATCTTGCTGTGTTTATCGCAGTCACAGCCTGGAAGCCTCCATTTGCATATGCAAATCATATGCATTTATGCAAATTCCTGGACGAATAATATTATCACAGTCCCTGCAGAATAGATTGTCTCCCATGGCAAATCACTTGATTGTGTTCTCTAAACTGAGAGTGACATTGCTTTGACCAGGCATTACTGAACATAACATTTATATCTGATACAAGAAACAATAAAGGAGGCCGGTTCCTGGACACACACCCTTGTCAGCAACTTTATTCAGGCTGCGTTCGTTAGGAAGAGAAGCAGACTCCAGCTCCCAAGCCCTGCCCCCCCTCTCCATCCTTCCAGCATTTGCTGGCAAATAAGTCAGAGCCCAACCGTGTGCGATGCCAAGACAAAGGGGTGGAGGCAGATGCCAAATCACTTTCAAGCCCATGACAGAGCCCTGAGTCACCCAAACTGGAGCAGCTCTCCCAGAATGGGCTCCTCTTACAAAAGTGCTGTTGCTGCAGCAACACTAATCCACACGCCAGTGGGCAGAGAGATAATGTAAGGGATGCAACAGCAGATTCGTTTGCTCAACGTCGTGCTCAGACAAGGGGAAATTATAGTAAACTAGAGGGATCTGCTTGCTCTGTTTTGAAGCCCTTTGTTGTGGGGACTCTGCAGGAAAAGGGCTTCTGACGTTGGAGGGAACCGGTGTCGGTGCAAGCGAATGGCTCGGGTCTGACCTCGCTCCCTCCTCCCTGGCTGGGCAATCCCACAAAACTAAGTGAGAGCTGGATTCGACAAAGATCCCTCCCCTGTCTGGGCTGGGAGAGGGACTTCTCCATGAGGTCACTTGAGGCTCTGAGATCTCTGCTGGAATGTGCATCACACCCAGCCTGATCTGAGGAGCATTCAAGTCCTGTCTCCGATCCCTCCCTAGCCATCACTCCTGTCACCAGCAGGCTCCAAGGCCACCAGAGCTGCAGCAATGACCCCTCTCTGCACACCCCTCCTGTCCTGCTCTGCCTTGCTCCTGCACTGCAGTACGGAAGGTGCTTCTAGGGCCAGGCAGGCAGTGTGGTCACCGTCACCAAAGCCTGGTAAGTGGGGTAATATGAAAAACATATGCAAATGGGAACATTGGCTGATTGGGTCAGTTGAGGAAATAACCTCAGGAAGTTACACGAGATTTGGGGTGGGGTAATTGTGCCTCTTGCTGTCCACACCCTCACCCCATGGTCGAGCAGGGCATGAAAGCCAATTGTCCCACCAGTGGGGCTGGAATTGGCCTTTGCCAAGGCTCAGACTTGCCCGGCTCAGAAAGGAGAAGTAGGTCTGGGAAGGAAGCAGAGGTCACCCAACAATAAGAAGAAAGGACCATGGGAACAGAGAGTAGCTGGTCATGTGCTAGTGTGGAAGCACCGAGCAGGATGGATGTGAAGGTCAGGATCATGCAGAAAGAGAATGACTTCAAGGGAGCAAAGTCAATATTGAAACTGCAAAGAAGGTTGACAGTAGCAAAGGACGTGGGTCCAGGCTGTCCCTTCAAGGAAATGGGCAGGACAGGTGAGGATAAAGTACATCAAATGACTCAGGAGAGAAAAACAGAGCTGGGGAGACTCTTGGAGCTTTAAAGGGAGGGGAGACGGGTCAGGACATAAACAGTAAGAGATGCATGAAGATCAGGAGGTAGAAAGAGAAACCTTCCAGTACCTGGAATAGGTCTCAGAGGCAGAGGATGGGAAGGGACGGCTGGGAACAGTAAAGCAGAGGTGTGAGTGACATGAGAATAGGACGGATAGTTAAAATTGCAGCAGGAGACAAGAGGGTTGCAATGAGTAACAGATCAGAGAGAAGGAGGATTGTCCAGGTATAGGAGGTTTATGGAGGAAGAATGCTGTGACGGAGCAAAGGGAGCATGAACAGAAGATATTTTTGGGATGAGACATTCTCCCATCAGAAAGAGGATAGTTTTTAGGTTTGGATTTTCAACAGGTGATGCTGGGTAACAGTACCCGAACTGGAAACAAGTGGCTTTCTAGGCCAGGTGTTAAAAAAGCATGAGGCTAGGAAGTTTGAGATTTTTGACTTGCCAATTCCCATCTCAGTACTGACTGGGGAGGATACAGGAAGGAAAGAGGAGAAATGAGAGATGGAGAGGAGGGTAAGAAGCAGATATGCTGCCTCTGGGCAGACAGATGACAATTCCAGATCCCAACTCTCTAAGGAAGCTCAGCCAGGCAAATGGGTAGGAGTGGCTGCAAGAACTGTTGTATTTGTGGCAATGACGTTCAAACCACATAATACGTTCTCTTTCCCTTTGCCTTCTTCCCCTGCCTACCCCACCATGTGTCTCACCATCCTTCCCTCACAGCATGATGAATCCCAGATGTGTATCAGTCAGATCTGTTCCAAAAGCCCCACAGCAATGTTTTTGGTCCTTCAGCATTAAATCCATGGTGTGTTGTCAAAGAACTAAATATTTAGTCACAGACTCAAGGAATAGCTGAGGTTGGAAATGACCTCTGGAGATCATCTAGGTCAACCAGCCTGCTCAAAACAGGGTCAAATACAGCAGGCTGCCCAGGTCTGTATCCTGGTGGATTATGAGCATCTCCAAGGTAAGCTCTCTAGGTAACCTGCTCCAGTGTTCAGTCACCCTCACAGTAAAAAAAGAGTTTTCATATGCTCAGACAAAATTTCACGTGTTTCAGTTCGTTCTCGTTGCCCCTTGTCCTATCACTAGATACCAGTTGGAGGAGTCTGTCTGCATCATCTCTACTCTCTCCTACCAGTTATTTATACACGTTGACAAGATCTCCCCAGGACTTCCTTTTCTCCTGGCTACACAGTCCCAGATCTCCCAGCCTCTCCTTGTATGTCAGATGCTCCAATCTTTAAACATCTTTGCTCCTCCATCAGCCGTACAGATGTTTCACAGCTCCGCGAAGGCCAATGAGGAGAATATTTAAATGGTCTTTAGTCCTCTTCCCTGCCCACATGTCTAGGATTGCAAGGCAGGGTTAAATGCTCACCTTCTTGATCCCTTTAACTCCATCCATTCCACGTCTCATCCTCTGAATCTGCTCTCATCTTAACAGAGAAGTCCCTTATTGCCCTGAAGGTCAAATGCCACTTCACTTACCTGCGTAATTTACCTGCACAAGCATTTGTGTGTACAGAGATGGAGGTACTACAGTCGTACTGATAGTGGTACCACCAACAGTGGGACCCAACTCATTCCTGAGTAAGTCTGTTCACTGAGCATCGTTATTTCTGTTATAGTCAAACCCTCCCTGAGCAATGAGAATTAAATAGCAGAGTCCGTGACATTCCAGGCTTTCAAAACAACTTTTCTGAATTGCTCTGTAAGTAGCAGGCAGGGCTTTCACAGGTCAGAGCTACAGGTAAGGTACGTGTTCCTGTGCTAGCTTGTGTGAGAAACCTCTCTGAGGCTTTCATAACGTGATGGGTTTTCCTGCTTACCTTTTAAATAGATAATGCTCCCTTTGTGGTTTGTGCTTGCAGCCTCATCCAGCCCTGGTGGGGATGGAAATTCAGTAAGTGCTACCTGAGACAATGGGTAGGCACAATTTAAAACCAAGTGTCTAGACCACACGTCTAGACTGCCGTCCAGAGAACCTCAGCCAGAGGTAAACAGGTAAAACAGGCCAGTGGAGCATGTTCTGAAGTGCAGAGTTTTCTCCAGTTGTTATGAAGGGAGCCTGAGGGACTAACTTAGGTGGAGATGGCCATAGTGGGGACACCTAAAGGTTAGTTTCCTAAGCCAGCCATCTTTTCAGCGTAAATTGATCAATGAGCCATCAATGCAGGTGGGTAAACCTCCAGTCTCATGTACTTCTCATGGAGTTCAATGGAAAGTAACCTCCCATAGGTGCCTCTTCTTCTCTATGGACTGGAGGAGGAACCAGCACACCCAGCTGCAATTTTGACAACTAGCTTTTAGATATCTACAGTATGGAGAAAACCATCCATCACTATGAACCTCACAGAGCACACCAGGCTTTTGCAGTGCTCATTGAATCATCGTATCATAAAATAACTTAGGTTGAAAGGATCCTCTGTCAGTCTCTTATCTGGAGGGCCTACTCAAAGCAGCCCACTGACTATCGTGGTGGTCTCCACTGAACCACCGGTATGCCCATATCATGCCTGTCCTAGGGAGCCCCAAACAGGACATGGGATTCCACATGTGGTCTCACAAGTGCTGAGTGGGAAGAATCACATCCCTCAATGTTCTACTTGCTGTCTCGCTAATGCAGCCCCAGGATGCAGTTAACCTTTTCCACTGCATGGACACAAGGGACTCCTGTTTTGGCCCACTAGGATGCTCTAATCCTTTTCTGCAAAGCTGCATTCTAGCAAATCAGGCCCCAACCTGTCCTGTTGCATGGGGTTGTCCCACTCCAGAAGCAGGACTTTGCGTTTGCTTTTGTTGAGATTCATGAAGANCAGAAAAGGGGAGATGAGGTGCTGAGGGACAGGGTTTAGAAGGGGTTTTTGTCAGGGGGGGTTAATGGTTGGACTTGATGATCTTCAAGGTCCCTTCCAACCTCACCGGTTCTGTGATTCCATGATTCTATGAAGTTCCCATCGAAACATTTCTCACCCTGTTGAGAATATTCTTTCTGAATACCTGCCTTGCCCTCCAGCTCCCAGCCTCCAGCTGCCGGATAGACGTTGAGCCATTGACCACTAGCTTTTCAGACCAGTGATTCACCGACCTTTAAGTCCGTCTGTCTAGTATGTATTTCACCTGTGTTTTCATAGAGATACTATGGAAGGGAATCTCAAAGGTCTTGCTAAAGCTGAGGTAAATAGCATGCTGTCCCCACACCGCAGAGCCAGTCATCTCATCACAGAGAGCTATCAGATTGGTCAGGCACAATATGATTTTGGTAAATCCATGCTGACTGTTCCAAATCACCCTCTTGTCCTTTATGTGCCTGGGCAGGGTTTCCAAGAGGATTTTCTCCATTAGCTTCTACAGCTGAAAGTATTGTTGCCCATATCTAGCCGCTGAAGCTGATGCTATTGGTGTGCCAGGTTTTTTCCATGGATGTTAATCATATTTTGGACCACCACGTGGGAGAACGCAGAGGCAGCTGCATTGTAGAGGGGGGCTGCTCATGACCAGCATAAATGTGACAAACCTAAAACAACTGAAGTGCATTTAGCAGTGTGAACGTAGAAGCATTTAGAGCACTGAAATTGCTGTTTCTCAAGGGTCCTACAAGCTTCTGTGGATGAGCAGGGAGGGCTCGCAAAGAGAAACATCCATTAACCCAGAAAAGATCTGTAACAGTGCCTAATCAAATTCTTTAAGAACATGGGAAGCATCCATGAAAGGACAGCTTAGATGTACTTGAATATACTACGTCCAATACTGGACATTAAGTAGAAGACAAGGAAAGGCACTGAATTTACATTATTTCAGAGGTTCAGGTTGCCCATTAGGACGCACACTTTTCTCAAGGAAGTGCTACAGCCCTGGGATGAGTTCTTGTGTAGGTGGGCAATCTTCACCCTTGGAGATTTAAAAAATTTGATTTGTCAAAGCCATCGCCAAGCTAGTCTAGTGTTGGTAGTTGTCCTGCTCCAAGACGGGTTGCTCTGCATCCACCTTTTAATATGAGAAATATTCCTGTTTGTTGTTTTAACCAGACACAAGTCATAGGTTCCAAGCTGAGGGGGGATGGGAAGTTCTTATATTGCTTTATAATAGCCAGACAACACATTCTAATTGCTTTTTCTAATCTGTTAATTAAGAATTTCTACAAGAAAGATGGAGAGGGAATTTTTACAAGGTCACGTAGTGATAAGATGAGGGGTAATGGCTTCTAACTGAAAGAGGGGAGATTCAGATGAGATATCAGGTAGGAATTTTTCCCTCTGAGGGGGGTGAGCCCCTGGCCCAGGTTGCCCAGAGAAGCTGTGGCTGCCCCATCCCTGGAGGGGTTCAAGGCCAGGTTGGACGGGGCTTGGAGCAGCCTGGGCTGGTGGGAGGTGTCCCTGCCCAGGGCAGGGGGGGCACTGGGGGGGCTTTAAGGTCTCTCACAACCCAAACCATTCTGTGATTCTATGATTTTCTGGATGTTTTAGTATTCCTCTCTAGAGGTTATTTTTAAACCGTTTACCAAATGCATTTATAATCTGACAATCCTACTTTACACACAGGTACAACCTTACAATATTTCATTGTGACAGAGAAATCAGTAATTAACGTTGATAGCCTGAGTGGTTTTATAACCTCCTTATTCGAGCCTTGGTATTTCTTGCTTTTGCCAGTTTGCTCCCCATCCTTCTCTCCTCTTATGACACTGCGATGTCCAGCAACACAGTAATTCAGCCTCTAAAAAGAGCTGCTGTCAATGAGAGGGGTTTTGTCTTACACTGTGTGATTAAAACTCCAGTGCACAAATCATTTAACAACCAGCCAATATCTCCATCTTCCTTCTGTCTCTTCCTTCTGTGCTTGACATAAGCATCTGAATTTCATTATTTCTTTAACTACCAGCACTGTGAGGGTCAATTTAGATTTGAAAATACGTTTAGACCATTTCTCGTGCTTCTTGGTGCTGGGCCCCTGGCAAGAAGCAACACGCTTTTGAAGAGTTGGAGTGACGGTGGCCACTGAGTAATTCTGTGTGACTAGAGAAAGAGATTGTGTTTGTACAATGAGGAACATTCCTGAGGATCAGGAATTCATTTTCTTTTACCTAGGACTCTCCTCACTCCACAAAATGCAACAGGAATTTAATTGCAGGACTTCCTGCCCAGGATGTAATTTTGCCATAGTCCTGTCTGAGTCACGGTGCCTAGTGCACTCCATCGTCTTGTGAGAAATGCCTGCTTCTCTGACAGGAGATCCAAAAAAAAGCGTGGCTCTTCCTCAGATCTACACCAACATCAGAGACGAGCTGTTGTTCCAGTGCACACAGATGCCTGGTCTGCTCTTACGAGATCCAAGGCAACTCCCAGCCATGCACTCCTGGCTCCACGCTCCACGACGGTCCACATGAGCAGAGACAACCGAAGCCCTCATCTAAGAGACATCAATCTCCTGTACAAAGGGCTTTGCCCATCTGGGGAAAATTTGGAAGCAGCTGAGCAAACAGGGTGTGCAGGGCAAGATCCATGCTAGTAGCACACGTAGAGTTTTAGAAATGCCTAACAAGGGTGCTGTCTCCAGAGCAAATTATCCCTGGTAAGGATGGGGAACCGAGGGAGGCAAAGAGTATGCAGGAAGCTTGTGACAGACCAGTAAATTGATCCAGGTTTGGTAAGGGACACTACCCTTAGAGTTGCTGAAGATGCTACTGGCCCAGCTTGACACGCAGGACTGCTCTGGGCCCTGTAGCAGAGATCGTGTCTGCTCGTGAGCCATCAGGACTCAAAACTCAGATGAGACTGAAAAAGGTGCTAAGAGAGCCGACACTGCAGGGCATGGGAGGGAACTTCCCCATCGCCTGGGGTGGTGGGAGCAGCTCACAGGTTTCCACCGGTGTTTGCAGACTGTGGATGCTTCTGTGTCATGAGCTGCAGGCAGAGCACTTGAAAAGTGTTGAAAGGTAATTTCTTTACAAACCTTTTTTGAGTCAGAAAGGAATAAAGCGGATCCAGCAGAGGATGTAGGATCAAAAAAAAAAATCTGCAGGGCACAGAGGAACTTTCCTCAGTGCTCTTTCAATTTAAGGGCAATGACCCAGCATCACACGACATTGCACTGGGAGGGTGTTCTGAGGAACCCAGCATCCTTCCTCCATCCCCTGCACTAGGGACTCTGGGATTCATGTGTGGTCTGCAGTAATCATAATGTTATTTCAAATTACTGAGTTGGCTTCAACATGTCACATACAATACCCCTCTATCCTTCCATTTGTATGACCTGATAATTTAAGGGCATCTTACCGAATGCTGATGGAGGAGTTGACCTTTGTGTAGAGAGGAAATAAGGAATATTGATTTCCCAGAGGCCCATCCTTACCGTACAGCTGGATCCAAGATCCTCTAACGCTGCCCAGGCACATCCTCTTCCTCTTGCTGCCTCTGCCAGTGCAGCCACCCTCGATACATGCAGAGGACCATTGTGGCAGAAATCACAGCACGACACAGACCATATGGGGTGTCCCTCTTCAGGAATCGAGAGGGGGGGGAAAAAAATCCTCCTTGCAAAGCCTGGCAGGGCTGTGTACTGCGACCACTGAGTTTGATCCTTTTACCCTAAGGGTGGGGAATTCATTTGTATTAGCTCAAACAGTTCTTTTCAGAAAAGCACAGGCTGGATTTGAAGACACTCAGTGTTAAGAGACTCTGCAACAAGTGTTGGACATTTGTCTTTTTCTTTGAAACTTGTGCCTTTGCATTTTGCTGGTCTGAATTCCCACTCACCAGCCATTGTCTTGCCCTCTTCTGCTGGACAGAAAGTCTTAATCTTCCCCTTCTTCTCACTGTAACTAAATAATCTCTCAGAAGTCTTTCCAATAGACTAATCAAACTGTCAACATAAGCCACTGCCTCAGCTCACTGCTATTGCTCTTTTGTCCCCTTTCCATGTTTAACATCCTATTTACAAGAAGGAGGAGGCTTAAAACACTCCAGTTTCTGCAGCAATGGCTGCAGCATCATGTGCTCTTGACTGGGTAAGACAGCACAAACGTGGCCAGAACTCAATGAAGGCAACAGAAGCACAAAACCATCCTTAACATGTTCAGGAGGGAAGCTGTAGGCAACCCTCGGAGCCTGGGAGCTGAGTAATCCAATTTCATAAACATGACGCTGTCCTCTTCCCCCTTGGATGTCTTATTTAACGTTGCTGAATGTCAAAGGCGGTGGTTGCATTCTCATGGAGATACCATTGTAGGATCCAATGACTCACAGTCTACATGAGCTTCACTAAAGTGCTGTGCGGCTGCTGCGTGAGCTGTCTGCTGTCAGAGAAGTCACGTTTCTGATTAGGCTTTGGTGTGCCCTGATACCTGTGCTCTTATACCAACAGGCACATCGAAAGGGTGCCCTTTTGTGAAAGCTGCCCGATGAGCAGTGTCCTGGGGCTGCTGCCCACGGGTTTGCTCAGTGCCAGGGACTCATGATGCCTCAGAGCCTGTTTCTCACTCGTGATTCATCTTGGAGCTGGCCACCTCCCATCTCAGTTCATCCTAACTCCTGCCTCAGTGCAGGGGGGGAAGAGAGGTATTGTCATGGCAAGGGGAAAGTGGGGTGCCACAGAAGGCAGCTGGGCAGTCACAGCCAGGTGGTGACCACCAGTGCGGTCATTCTTGAAGAACTTTATCCTTTGGCATCCTCCGCTGTCTTTTTCCTTTTCAATAGTATTCCTGAGCTTCCCATGTTCCAAATACAATTAAAGATGAATACTGAAGTTGAGATTTGGTGTTCTCTAGCGGTTTTGCATTTCTCCAGCCAAACTCAGCTGACTTCCACCTAGAGAGAAGCAAAGTCAGTCTAAAAATTCACCCCTCTCAGAAGGGGACAGACCTGCTGCTCCATCTCTCTTCCCTTTGCCAGCACCCGGTCCTCCCTGCCAAGCACTCCCCCACCCATTCACTTGTGTCAGGTCTGGCACCTCTTTTGATCAAAGCCCAGAACAATTTGACTTGCTAAATCGTCAGAACACTAACTCAGCAAAACCAAAACTCAACTCAGTGGCAGGGGAACACCCGGGTCTTTGGTCAGGAGGGCAAGTGAGACACCTTACCTCACGTTATTCCAGCCCAGCTGCACCCTGTGCTGTGAAAACTGCACCAAGTGGTGTGGAGTGGATGCAGGGATCTGTGTGATGAGGGGCAAGTCCACACGTAGGAGTGCGGCTCAGGACGAAAGGAGATAAGAGAAAAAATAATGGAATAAACCAACAAGATTGAATTCAGCTCATGCAGCAAAAATCTCATCCCAAACCTCCTGCCCTTGGTCAGAGCACGGAGGTCTGCCCTTCGCCGTTATTCTCCGTAGCTGGCCTTCACCCAGTAAAGCCCACATGCATTGCACTCTCTGGGACTCAAGGGCAGGTTCATCTGACCTAAGTTCAGACATCCTTCTCCAATTCTCTGTGGAGTCAATGGAGAATTTTCTGGAGTGTGATACCTCTCCTCACAGTAACTCTACATGGACTAGATTAACTGTGCCCCATCCGTGCCTGCTCTTCTCCGTCAGAAAGTCTGGGTACAGCCACATGGAGGTTAGAGTGGAGAAGTGAACCCAGTCCCAGTGACAGGGAGAAGAGGAGGTACCATCAGTTTGGGGGCAGCCACACTCAGGTTAGGATGAAAGCTAAAGAAAGGGACGTTTTCTGAAACTCTGAGGCTGGGTAAGAGCACTCAACATGTCCTGGCCCTTGCACCCATCTCACCACCCAGATGAACCTTCACCCACTGATGCTACGTCTGGCCTTAGTCTGTACGTGTTTGTACTCGCAATTTTTGCATTTCCCTAAAATCCTTCACATCAAAGAACTTAAGCTCTCCCGGTAGCAATCCCTGCGAGGCACTTATCCCTCCCAGGGCCCACAGACCTCACCGTGCCCGCGAACTGCGGCACCGCAATTCAGCCACGCCCTGGTTAATTGCAGCATCCTGCATATTTTGGAGCTGGGTGTTAATTTTCCGTGGTCCTGTCTGAAGAAGGATGCTTCTCGCAGATGAGGGTTGCCATCTCCAGCCCCTCTGAGGGCACAAGACATGAAGAAGTCTCTGTAAATAGGCTAGTGCGTGAATTTGCTGTGTCCGACCAGCAACAGCTCTCGTGCGTGGGTAAACCTGAGATTGTTTCCTCCTTGTCACCATGCAGTCTGCTGGTTTGCCTTGGCAGCAGGCGCGGGGAACAGGCAGGTATGGCTGAAATGCTGATCCAGGGCAGGATCATGCTGTAAATATTTTGGCTTTATTCGTCAGCTTGTGTCCGTATAACCGTTGAGGTACAGGGGTTTGCAGCCTTCGCCGTTCCTCCAGCAGCAGTGTTCTCCCGTTATCCTCCTTCTCAGTCCCAGGTTGTGTCCTGTCCTCCTCATGCAGTCTCTGTCAGCACGCTCCTGCATCACTGCCGGAGCTGACAGTGCCGCCGAGGGGACAGACACTTCCCTTTCTGCCTCAAAATCAGAGCCTCTTACACCAAGTCACAGCAGTGCTGGTGGGAAAGGGACCCTTAGGTGCCTGTTGTCCCACCGCCCCTGGAGCAGAGACGTCCCCAGCACAGCCCCAGAGCAGCAGGGGCTTCATCTAGCTGAACCCCACAAAAGCCCATGGATGGAGACCCCACACACACACTTTGCCGGACACCGGGAAAGGGAATTTTTCTTAATACCCAGCTTGAACTCTCAAGCCTCGCCTCTAGTTGTTGTCCTTTGTTATATCATCTGGTACAACTAAGAAGAGTTTGGCTCCATCACATCTGCCACTGCCCCACAAGTACTTGTAGGTTGTTGTTAGACACCCCTCAGCCTCCCTTTCTGCATCCTAAACCAGCCCAGGTCCCTCCATCCCTCCTGGCACACCACAGCCTCTCGACCCCTGACCAGCATGGTTGCATCTCTTGGACACTGTTCACTGTCTATACATCCCTGTTCATTCATGGACCTAAAACTGGATGCAGAGTTCCCAATACGGTGTCATCAACACCAAGAAGAATGGACAATAGTTCCCCCTGATGTCCTGACCCCACACTGACATAGTCCGGAAAGTGGTTTGCCTTGTTGATGTTGAGAACAACCACTGATCTGTGTCCAAACTAGGCATGGTCAGCCTTTTCGCTGTTAGAAACTATGAGTGAACCTTGTACTAGGAAACAAATGTCCTCAAAAGTCTTCACATCATTTAATCAACGGTTTAAAAGAACATTTTGGTGGTGCAAGGTTAGGGCTCTGTGGAGCAGGGAAGATCTTGCTGGTGACGTGCTGGAGAAGCTGCACTGAGCATTGCTCAGCACAGCCAGGTGGAGGGGAGCACAATCTTCTTGGGTAGCGTCAGATCAGCATGGAAACCTGATGGTTTTGGAGTCCTGTGGATCAGGAATGGTTGGGGTATCCAAAACAGCAGTAAATGTGAGGGATTTAACCCTGGAAGAGCTGAATAATTTTCACCACAGTGACGAAAACAATCTTTGCAGCTGAACAACTTCAGCTTCTTTTCTGCTTTTATTCTTCTCCTTCTCAACCTCAAAACTCATTTACTCTTTGACCAAAAGCTCAACCACTCTACACCAAGTCTGACTGACTGCAGGCTGTCATCTCCTCCCGTACCTGCCTTGGAGGGGCTCCCTGGGGTGCTGTGCATCAAGGAGCTCAGCGAACTCCCTCTCTGCCTCTTTCAGCAGCTTCAGAGCATAGGGCTTCCTACAACACCTTTTGTTCAGGACAGACCAAGGGGGACAGGTTCATCATATCCAGGAGCCACATAGCCCAGTGGTCCCCAGGGGTCAAGTCCCAGATTTGGAGGTGATCTAGATGGAGATTATGGAGTGGCAGTAAGTCAGTTCCTCCTACTGAAGATGGCTCCTTAGCCTGAGAGAGGGAAAGTGAGTATGAGCAAGAGTCCTAACCTCATAGATAGAGCAGGTCAGTCTTCAGTGGGGAAAACGCCTGGTTCCCAATGCCTACGTGCTTGGAAGCAACTTTAGAAGCAGACGGTCCTGCCCCAGATTCACTGTCCCACCACGAGGACATCGCCCTCAGACACCAAAATTTTCATCTCCTTGGCAGAGGTGGGATTCAGCCAGCCATCTCTCATGTCCCATATGCTCATCCCAACCAAAATGTGCTCAGTGGAAGAGGATCCTGTGGCTTCTCAACCCACATGGGCTCAGCCTGCTACTGGTGTGAGCACCCTGTGACCACCCTTGAGAATCAGCTCAGCAGACAGAATTTGGGGATTAGCACCCTCCTACCGCGTGAGTAGTAGCAGACATTGTCTGCAAAATTCAGGCATTTGAGATGGTAAATATGACACAGATTATTTGGTAGGTCAGCGGGAGACTGAAGAAAACATGTTTGGGGTTTAGACACTGAATAACTCCCCACACCATCCATGTGTAACTCCTACTTTCAGCTAAGAAACCATCTCGTGATATAAACCCCCAATGAATGTTTGGGTTTTAAGTAATGCATCTCCCCTAAACCCCTATATGGCCCTAAGATTAATTAAAACTACAGAATTTGGGTGCACCTTATAAAGGGAATGGAGGAACCACGTCCCACTGACAATGGTGACTTTTTTTTGGAGTGGAGGAAGAAGATAGAACACAAACAGGATGGTCCTCTTTAGGAGGGATGCTCTCTTGTTACTAGGCATCTATTGGCATTTTTTAATGGTTGAAACCCCAGAATAAGAAATACGTAAAGTGATGGCTAATTTACCCCTGGGTGTAAACACCCACAGAAGCCCACCCGCACTGAGCATGGCAAGCTCCTCCCCAGCTAGCTCCTTCCAACGTTCCTCTTCATGCTTCCTTGAGCATCGTCCTGGCTTCTTCCTTCTCTGGCTTTCCCTTTTTGCCACTGCACCCATTAACCTCCTTCCCTTTCATGTGTCCCTGGGATTACGGCAATCCAGCCTCTGCCAGTCTGTCTGCAGGGCGAGCTTCTTCTTGCCTTCTCTGCCGCCCATCCACTTGCCAGCGCTTCATTTTCCTGCTGCAGTGTCTCTGCCAGACTCGCCACCCTGCTTCAGTGCCCAGTGAGCAATAAATAATCTGGGACAAGGCTTGTTGAGCCCTCAGGAACTGGCTGGGGATCCCACCTGGAGGACCTCAAGGAGATACTGGCCCCTCTGCTGCCGGGAGGCTGGCCTGGCCCTGGTGCCGGCATCAGGAACCGAGCCGTGGGGATGAGATCCCTCATTCAACTTTGAGTGCTCAATGGAGGGCCTCTGGAAGGACCTCATTCCTTCATTTTTCCAGCAGATTGGAGGAGATGACTGACAATTCAGCGAGGACTTTCCAGATGGCCACAGAACCACTGCCGGCAGCTGCAAATCCCCGGCTCGGGAGGGCAGGGTGCTCTGTGTCCCCAGACTTTGCCCGTCTCCAGCCCCCTTCAGCCAGGCAGACCCCACCTCTGGTCAGAGGAATTGCGTGCTCCACCTCTCCTCGGCGGCTGCTGCCTGCCCACTCCTGCTCTTTTTTTGTCTGCTTGAACCCCCACCTCAGGTGACCTTGAGGCAATTTTTATGATAAAAGTGTTTCTGACAAACACTCTGCCCCATCCATTAAGGCGCTGCTTCACTCCCCAAGAAGTGGCAGTAGCTCCCAGGACAAATGAAGAGTTTGTTTGCCCTCCTCTGTCTCCACCAGCAGATCCCAGGGGCTTGCTCCGGTGTCCTGCCGCCCAGACTTTCCCAGCTTCCATTTCCCATGGAACGTAACATCAGCAGACGAGAGTCACCGCTTCACTGGGGGATTTAACAGTTCTTCATACTGAGCAGGACCCAATCCCTCCACCTCTTGCAGAAGATATTTCATTATTTTGACACTGTTTCCAAGGAGGGGACGTTTCCAAGGATGAGGAGGATGAAAACCTTCTCACAGCAAGCGCGGGAGTGAATTCAGGGTGGATCAGCTGCCGCAGACCTCAGCACCAACTTGCTCACGTGCTGCACGCAGCAGGACCCACAGTGAGCTGCCAGAGGGTTTGCAATTCCTTTTTGAGGGAAATAATCATCCTTTGCCCCACTCTGAGAGGCCCTTATACCATCACCTGTAAAAATGGCTTTATTGAGCTTTGCTGCCTGCAGTACAGTCGAGCGGTAGGTCACAGGGAAATGAGATTATCCCTCCAGAATAACCAGACCATTTGGTATCCAGCCAACATGAAAAAAATCTTTGTTTACAAAGAACAATTTCCCCTGTGTGCAGATACGGGGCTTTTCATTTGACTTAATGGAGATATCGCCTGGGATGTGTTTCAATAACTACTTCAAATTCAGTGTTGGTTGGAGGCTAAAATAACACCACACTAGCCCCTCCATCTAATTCCTCAGACCCTACGCAGCCTTCTCTTTAGCATTGATTTGTAGCATTCATTTTTTAGCAACACCTGAGAAATCATCATTCTGATATCTCAAAAGAAAAGCACAAGCCTTATTGGCACCTCTCCCTTCACCTGGGTTATAGGCAGGGTACACACTGCCCAACCCTCGTACACTGATCAGAGGATCATTCCATTAAGTGCTTTCTCCTTGTTTACTTCTGGAAATAATCAACATTTCTCATCCTGGGCTGGTGGGAGGTGTCCCTACCCAGGGCAGGGGGTTGGAACCAGCTGATCTTTAAGGTCCCTTCCGACCCAAACCATCCTGTGATTCTATGATTTCTCCGCAAAAGGAGCAGGTTGCCAAATTTCTAACCAGCTGGTGCTACGTGCCCTTGAACAACGCAGGCTGAACACCCTTGGTCTTTACAAGATCCTCCCGTGGGGCACAGCCCCACCACCGGCAACGTCTCTCTGGCTGGTGGTGCTTGGAGGAAGGATGAAGCCCTCCTAGAAAAGGCTGCTGGAAGAAGGGCTCTGCGGCTGTAGGTGGGACACGGCTCATAGAGGGAGGCACCACTGGGTTGCATGGACAATACATAAAAATAATGGAAATACCCTGAGCTCTACCCTGGGAGAGCTCTCCGAGGGATGCATAACCTATTTCTAAGCAGCCACAGGTCTGGGAGTGATGCCGAGGTGAACTTTTGCCTTTGTGAAGGTTTCAGAAAGGTTTCTAGCCCTTAGGTGTGACTAAATTAACAGAGAATCTTAATTGGATGGAATCTGGCCTTGTGGGATGCTGAATTTTGTGCAGATCATGCAATTCATACAGGCTATTTAATTAGGTAATTTTCAAACACACCAACTGGAAAAAAATCCTTCCTTGTTCCAGAGGCCACATCACACTGGTGTGTAAATTCTACGGAGACTTTCCAGGGCAGTAATACACAAAACCCTACATCCACGCTCATGCCCATGGGGCTTGCCCTTGTCTGGGGGATCAGCCTCTGATGTTCATGCAGTTGAACCTCTTTTTTTAAAAAAAGTGAAGTTCCCGTCTGTTTTGCAGAGCCCGCCAATGATTGCAAAGTTTGGTGGAGAGTCCGTGGTACCGGGGATATCTCATAACAGGGACACAAGTGTCCACTCTATAGAAAAACTCAAAACTCAAAATAAGTTCAGTAGAGATTAAATAGTGGGTGATTTATGAGCAAAGGCATGGGATTCATTAAAGCTATCCAGCTCCTTAGTAATCTGCGATGTTCCTTATTTGAATTCTGACATCTTTTTGTCTGTTCTCCATATTCCATCAAGACCTGGCATTTCTCAGGCTCTTATGTGCATATATATTGCACGCTTTGACTTGCAAAAATTTCCCTCTTGCGGCTCTTGATCTTCAGAGAAACCCAAGAATTTGTGTCTTACCCTGTTCGCAAAGGGCTGCAGTCAGCAAATTACGAGAATTGAGAGATATGAATATTATACCAGATATAATACCCCCTCAAAGGCCAGGCAGCAGAACAGAGTTAGCAGCTGGAGGCACTTGTTTGCGTATCACTGTCAGGGGTGGGGTGAGATTTGTGTTCTCAGAGATTAAAATGAACGTCTGCCACTTGGTAAAAACACTTGGAGCATTGTGTTAGGCTGAGCTAGAGAGTTCAAAATGTACCATAACAAAAACGATGAGGGCCTGGGAGGTTTGCACTCATCGTGCGCCTCTGCTTGCAGTGACTTTGCACAGCCCTTCACTTACCTGAGAGGCGAGTGTGTGATGGTGCCTCTGCCAGGGAGGGGGAAAGGGCCAAATCGGTGGGAGCTGAGAAGGGCTCATACAGCACCGATACACACACAGAGAAAGATTCACTGTGAAAACTCCCCGCTCCCAATGTGCGTTTCAATGTGTCACTCCTGGGCAGCTCAGGAGTTGTAAAACAGTGAGATGCCAGCCTGGACAGCCCTCTGTCTTAAGCAGAACACGGCCCAGAAATGGAAAATGCCAAATATGTCTAAAAATAGTGCAATAAAACCCTCCAGGCAGAGAAAGGCTTTCTCCCAGACAGATCTGAGCTGTGACCTGGCTTCCTCCTGCTGATCCACAGTTTTCCCAGTGTGTTATAAGAATTGCAGGGATCAATATGGGGCATTGAGGTGTTAGAGAGCATGGGCAGGACGGACGTTTGCCTTGTGACGTTACACTGCAGGACCCTGAGTTGCTGTGGGAGGAAATATCCTGGTTTAAAAGAGTCTCATTTCTACCAAGGAGCCCTCGAGGAACATGGCCAGCTGCGGCTCTCAAGGCATTTAGGAAGAGCAGTTGTTATTTAATCGATGCTGAGACGAAGGGAGAAGGCGACAATGTCTGACACCCCGGAAGGCTGTGCCGCCATCCAGAGAGACCTGGACAGGCTGGAGAGCTGGGCGGAGAGGAACCTCATGAAATTCAATAAGGGCAAGTGTAGGGTGCTGCACCTGGGGAGAAATAACCCCCTGCACCAGTACAGGTTGGGAGCTGACCTGCTGGAGAGCAGCTCTGAGGAAAGGGACCTGGGAGTCCTGGTGGACAACAGGATGACCATGAGCCAGCAATGTGCCCTTGTGGCCAAGAAGGCCAATGGCATCCTGGGGTGCATCAAGAAGAGTGTGGCCAGCAGGTCGAGGGAGGTCATCCTCCCCCTCTACTCTGCCTTGGTGAGGCCCCACCTGGAGTACTGTGTCCAGTTCTGGGCTCCCCAGCTCAAGAGGGACAAGGAATTGCTGGAGAGGGTGCAGCATAGGGCTACTAAGATGATTAGGGGACTGGAACACCTCTCCTATGAAGATAGACTAAGGGAATTAGGTCTCTTTAGCCTGGAAAAGAGGCGTCTGAGGGGGGACCTAATTAACACTTATAAATACTTGAAGGGTGGGTGTCAGGAGGATGGGGCCAGGCTCTTTTCAGTGGTGCCCAGTGATAGGACAAGGGGTAACGGGCACAAACTTGAGCATAGGAAGTTCCACCTAAACATGAGGAGGAACTTCTTTACCTTGAGGGTGGCAGAGCACTGGAACAAGCTGCCCAGGGAGGTGGTTGAGTCTCCGTCTCTGGAGACATTCAAAACCCGCCTGGACGCGCTCCTGTGTAACCTGCTCTAGGGTGGCCCTGCTCTGGCAGGGGGTTGGACTAGATGATCTCCTGAGGTCCCTTCCAACCCTAGGATTCTATGATTCTATGATTCTATGATAATGTCGTGGTCCCCCAGCACTCGCATGGCAGAGCCCTGGAGGGAGCTTTGCACAGCTCTGCTCTGGCCACGGGCAGGAGGGAGCCAAAGGAAGGCTGAGTCTGTGAGCACATGATACTTACAGCCTACCTCTCCCACGGGCACGGCGGCTGCTGTGACCTCCCTCCATCACTGGAGTCTCCACCACCACCAGCATCCTCCAGGCAATGCTCACAGCCATGTGCTTCTGCATGGATCAGGGCTCCAGGCATGAAAATACAAGCTCTTTATAACTATTTTGTCAAGGGAAACGGTACACTGGGGTACAGGATCCCTACAGCATGTCTACATTTATGTGGGAGATCCCTTGGGAGAGGCAAGGAATTGCTGCAGCGCAGGCAGTGTCCAGCTCCATGGCACAAGACGCCCCCTTGGAGCCATGCAGCTCTAGAGCCCAGAGCTTTCCTGCCCAGCTGGTGGGGTCCTCTGTATAGCGGGAAAAAGGGAAAATTGCTCTTCATTCTTCTGCTTTTGGCTGCTGAGTTAGAAAACACTCCCTTAGCAACACATCCCTGAATTTTGCTCCCTGCATTTCAAGTAAAAAGCTGCAACAGTCACAGCAAGCACAGATGCGCCCCACTTGGGAGCTCATTGGATGTTGTGGTACAATCCTCACACAAACGTCAATATTTTTCAAGGATGAGACACAAAAAAAACAGGTTCCTGCCTATCCAGCTGGGCTCCTAGGATTCTTTAAAGATGACAACAGGATACGGGACTGCAGAAGAAAGAGAAAGGGTTGGTCACACCAGATTGTTACCCAGGTAGCTGGTCCCCTCCTGGCACTTCACTTTCATACATAGTATCATAGAATGGTTTGGGTTGTGNGGTGCCCCAGCGCTGGGGGCAGCACTGCAGGGGGGCTCACCCAGCGGAGCAGAGGGGCTGAAACTGGAACATGAAACACGTGTGAGCAAACCCTTTGGGTCAGCCCTCCCCGTGCCCTGCACACAGGGCAGAGGGTGGACAAACCTCTTTCCAAGAAGCTGCTTCCTTGCCAGACAGCAGCCAAACAGGGTGTCGCTCCCTGCGAAGCTTTCTGTCCCCTCGCTCCACAGCGGGAGAGACTCACCAAGGTTTGTCTCTGGCTGGGAAAACCCCGCTGGGACGGGCAGCCTGTGCAGTGCGGTCCTGAGCGCTCTGAGCAATGCAGCCTCCAGTCTCCCACAGAGAGGAAAGACGAAATGTCCCAGCACCTTTTGCTCTCCCTGGCAGGAAGCCTTTCTCAGTGTTCATCCTAAAAACTTCTTCTCGTATGTTTTGGCGCAGTTTCAATCTGGCCAAATCCTGCTGGTTTGAAATACTACTAGGTCTAATTTCTGTTGATGCCATGTGTCTTTCCAACCAGCGGCCCAAATAAATGAGTTTGCTGGCCACCTCTGTAGGGAGGATGAAGTTGAGAGAGTGGGCAGAGCATCTTCCACGCCAAGGCAATGCGAAGACACAAGTCCCCTCTTCAAGGATGCACCCACCGGGAATAGCAGAAGGAGGATCTGCACAAGACCATTGACTCCCAGGGCTTCAAAAGCTTGTCCCAGACCAATGGGAACCACGGAGATTCAACTGGAGACTGCTCGATCCACAGCTCTGCTATGTCTAGCACTATCCGACGGGAACAAAAGGAGTCACTGGCCTGACAGACAGTGTCGAGACTCCTGAGAGATTTAAGGGATTAAGCAGAGAAGGAGAAAGGGGATTTCCCATGTGTTTGCCATAGGCACTCATGCTCCTTGTGTCGTGCACTGCACTCACACGCACACACACAAAAGCCCACCTTTATGCGCACATCTGTCCGCTCACACTTGTACACGCAGCGCTGAAAGGGAGTCTCCCAGCCCAGCAGAGCTGTCTGGCTTTTATGGCTCCTGCCCCTGAGCATGCAAAATGTCTGGGTTGCGAGTTGATGCTGGGAAAATGCGTCTGTCACCTTCTGCGGGTAAAGCTGGGGCAGTGGAGCAGGGGCACGAAACGGCCATTTCCCTTTGGCGTGATGAGAGCTAGGGAAATGTAGGCTCAGGCAGCAAGGACGGACACCAGCATTGAAAGAAAGCCAGGGAAGTGTGGGGTCTGTCGCTCCTGCAATTGCCAGCCTTGGAGTTGTGGTTTGTGCTTTAAAAACTGTCCAAGTCCTCCATCTATCCCAAATTCTCCCTGTGATACTTCATTTCCTCATGTATTTGCTTCCTCCCTGTGAGCTCTTGTGATTTCTATGTTAGAGCCACGCAGAGCCAAGATCCCAGATCCCAGAGCCCCTGGGATCTCAGATCTGGGTTTAAAATAGGCTTTGTTTCATCGTCACATCTCAGCCACTATATAGAGAAATCATGGGTCCATGGGACCCCGGAGGTCAGGGCAGAGCTGCAGCACCTTGGCCACAACACCCTGACCCGTGTGCCTTCCCAGGACTTCTGGGGAGATGGGGATGATGGGCCAATGAGATGGTTTTATACCTGTCTAAGAAGGGTCAGCAGTGGGGAAACCACAAGTGCATTGACATGAGAGCAAAAATGAAAATTAAGTGACGACTGGAGAGAAAATGCTCTCAGTAATCGTCAACAATGCAAACTGAAACCAGACACTTAGGAAGGATGGAGACCTTGCAAAAGAGGAAGAAAAGGAAAATATGGGAAAGATTGGAACAGGTATTCAAAAGCAGGTGGATTCCTGGATGTGGGTAAGCAACTTCACCAGCTGGGTGCGTGACCTGGACAACTGAGAAGAGCCTCCCCCCTCCCCAGGGGCCTCTTTCACACAACAGATCACAATTCCAACCTCAAAACAGGTGGACTAAAACTGGCTGCACATCTCCGGTCTGGCCTTCCAGGCAGGGAAATCTGTCATGCGATGGCTCAGGAGATGGCTTAGGAGTTTAGAGAAGAGATATGACCAAGTCTATGGTTGAATGGGAGGATGGATCCTCACAGGAGTTCCCCAGAACTTCATGGGAAGTCCCTGCTCCTACTCCCTCAAGGCCACTTCTACTTTCTGCAGGATCCCTGAAGATACAGATAAAAAAATTGGTCCAGGTTTTACAATGGTGAATTACAGCAGAATTAACCTGTGTGCCATGGTGCGGAGCTCATGGCCAGCACACCAGGCCAAGGGTGCACCACCACCGCTATGAGAAACTGCTGCTGCCAGCAGAGCCTTGTAAACTCTGACACGGAATAGGAACTTCACTTCCACCACTGTGCAAACCCGGGCAGGCGACAGCATCTCACAGTGTGCCACCCCCCGGCGACTGAAGTCTACAAGAGTGGGTGTTTGGAGATATGCAACATGCTCTCCTGCCTCTTCCCCTTGTTGCTGGCCTTGCTGGATGCAGAATGAAGTTAAGGTTGTTCCCAACTGTTGCTTGAAGCTGACCAGTCTTCCCAGCAGTCCTGAGATCCCCCCCGTCAGATTGCACTTGGTGGGAGCTGGAGGCACAAAGCAGCTCTGGGAAGCACTCCTGGTGCGCTGCCCCTTGCGCCGTGTTGCCTCCCAACCATACCTGGTTGCCCCTCTTCTGTGTGTCCCATCCAAGGGTGTGTGAGATGGAGTCAAACCATTGCATGCTGTGCTACGGTCCTGAGGTCTTGGGCAGCTGCCCCACTGCCGGGTAGGTGAGCAGAGAGGTGGAGGACAAAGAGGGCTGAGGGACGGTTGAGCAGGGTGGCAAAAGACAGGGTTGGCGCAGCAGAGGCATGTGCTTCCCAGGCAGGGTGGGAGTCAGATCTTCTCGTTCAGTGTTTCCATCAGAGATGTCTCTCCTGAGCAGGTAGCCTGTGATTCCCTTTACATCCTAAAATCATTAGTGCACAATTAATTGAACCAACTGGTATCGGCTCAGCATCCAGCCCGGCACCCCAGGCTGGATGAGCAGTTCAGGGCAAGGACAGTCAACCACAGGTCTCATAAAGTGGTGGCATCTCTGTCTTTGGAGGTTTTCAAATTGTAAAAGGACGAGGCCCTGAGAAACCTAATCTAACTTGGAAATTGGAGCTGTTCTGAGCAGGAGGCCGGACTAAAGACCTCCTGAGGTCTCTTCCAACCCGAATTAACTAAGGACTACAAAATGGTTGACTGAGTAGCTCACACACAATCTTCAGGTGTGGGCTGGGGGGTGAGGGAAAAACACAACAAAACTGGGAGAAGTGCTTGATACTCCAGATGTTGAGCTGCCATTTGAGGGCACCTCTAAGGCCGGGCAATGGGCAGACAGGAACATCCCACAATTCAACCAAGGGACCTGGGGAGAAATAACCCCATGCGCTCATAAAGGCTGAAGGGTGACCAGCTACAAAGCAGCAACAGAAAAAGACCTGGGGGTGCCTGTGGGCAAAAATTTGAACACGGATCAGCAATGTGCCACTGCAGCAAAGGCGACCATTTGGGCTGCACAAGGAAAAGCATTGCCAGCAGGTAGAGAGATCTTTCCTCTCTGGTTAGCACTGTAAGACCTCACCTCGGGTCTTGTGTCCAGCTGTGGACTCCCTGGTACAAGAGAAACATGGACATACAAAGTCAAATTTCTTTAGTATTTTCCTCTTCTGGTGTCTGCACTGTGAGGTTCCTGCACTGGAAGCAATAGGGTTCCTCACTTCCACTCTGTTGCAGAACCAGCTGCTCATTGGACACAGGTTCTGGAGGGACACTGCGGGATGGCCTGGATCCCAGGCGAGGCAGTAGCTGTAGGTCTGTCCTCGTTTGTGTATAATAGCAGATATCTCAGTACTTCTTTAAGCAAATATGTGTCTTCACACTTGGAGGACAATTTCTGTCCAAATGTGGAATTTGACCGACATATTTAATGCTGGTCAGGAGGAAAAGTTCCTCTCAAACCTGCCCTTCAGCACCTTCACCATGTCCCAGCACATCTGCCCGACTCACGGCTGCAGCTGGCGGCTGATGTCCGCCAGGGTGGAACCGTGGTGGTTCAGTCGCTGCCGGGACCACCTGCAGAGGTCCCAGGGGTCAAGACAGCCTGGGACGCGTGGCATTGGTGTGCCTGACCCCACAGCAGCCCCTCTCCAGTAAATGGCAATCCCTCTGCTGATCAACTTCGCATTGGACAGGACACTTCCCACCTCGGCCACAATTCAAAAGCTCTCACATCAATGTCTCATGACAGCTGGGACATGCCGGGGTATTTCCCAGCCTCCAGGTGTTGCTCCCCCAGATAGAGCTCCTTGCAGGTCCTTTGTCAGATCCTCCAGCCCCATGGGGATGTCTCAGAGATTTGGAAGCACGCTGACTGGCTGTGGGTGCCTCTATGCAGGGAGCTGAGTCCTTCCCTCTGTGCCCACAAAGGACCGGGGTGTCTTCAGGTGTGAAAGCTCGTCAGTAGGAAGTCCTTTGTTTTCTTAAGAAATCTGTTTTTCAGTACTTTGTCTCCCTGAACTATTGGTTCGCCTTGGCTCATCAGATTCCCCCTGGGGATGGTGGTGGGGGCAGGATGATTCCTGACAGCTGGTTTCCCAACCCTCATGCCGTCCTCTGTCCCTCGCAGGTCCCTTGCACTCGGTCAGCAGTACAGCTCCCTGGGGTCCCAGCCCATCCTCTGCGGCTCCATCCCTGGCCTCGTCCCCAAGCAGCTCCGCTTCTGCCGCAACTACATTGAGATCATGCCCAGCGTGGCCGAGGGGGTGAAGTTGGGCATCCAGGAGTGCCAGCACCAGTTCCGGGGCCGCCGTTGGAACTGCACCACCATCGATGACAGCCTGGCCATCTTCGGGCCAGTCCTGGATAAAGGTAAGGAGCGAAGCCGGGGTGTTCTGGGGGAACAAGTTTGCCAGGCTGGGTAGAGCTGTCACATCTTGGATTTTGGACATGCCATGAATGTCCTAGTGGGAACACACTGGGGAAAGAGTCTGATGTCCTAGCTTTCAACCCTATGTTCTCCAATGTCTTTTTTCCAATTTTTTTTTTGGTGTGTTACACTGAACATGGTAATGAGGGAAGGGACTGTTCCCATTCCAGGAGCTCTCACTAGGGCCAGGTAGGATAAAGTACACGAAGAGTAAGTTCTAGCCCCATCCATGCTCACATGTCCTGGAATCATGGGATCCATCCTCCCTGCCCAGGGTGTGCAGTGCTTCCAAACAGAGTCCAGCAGACCCAGGGGAAAAGCCAAGAAGAGGAGTTGTGGTCAAGTTCCTTGGGGTTGAGGAAAGTCCTTTGAAGCGCGCACGTCTGCCCCAGGAGGCCAGCGGGCAGAAGTTTAGAAGCCGTGGTTGAGATACTTGGTCCAGACCAGGCTTACTTGGGATTTCAACATATCTTTTCACCAATGAGCCCAAACCGGTCAGGGGTAGGAACAAAAAGAAGGAAAATAAATGTATTTTCCCTCTCCTCTCTCCAAATACACCTGCTTGCTCATCTTCATCACATCCTCCTGGAAGGCCACCTTTCTAGACCCACTGGCATGGACCAGGCACACTGGAAGCACACTGATGAGGCATGATAAAGTTGGGATTCCCAATGAGGTCACAGCCTGGGCACAACACTGAGGAAAGTGAGATGTTGGGCCCCAAGACAGCTGGGGACCTGCACCACCAGCCTGCAGCCAAATACAGCCTGAAAGGGGGGTGCTGGAGGACTTGGGTGGCAGATAACCTACCCCACGTCTCAGATGTCCAGTTAGCAAACCAAGACCTGAGATGAAAAAGAAGCAGTCCCATGAAAGTGAACCACACAGTGGATAAAAAAACTCCCCCTCTCTCCATCCCATCCCATGGACTTTGTGACTCCATGCTGAGTTTAGCCCAAGGGACATCCTCGGATAACATCTTGGTTTCACAGCTTCATAAATGCAACCAAACCCATTTCTGACACTTAGCTTCATCGGTATTGACATGCATGAGTCTCTACCATCCAAAAAAGTCTGTGTATGGAAAAGAAATTCTTCTTTCCAGTGACGCTTTGGAAATGGGAATCTTATGGTACAGCCTTTAAGAAATTGGAGAAATTAGGGTTGAAAGCTAGGACACTTCCCAATAGTGTCCTGGAGTGTGCATATCTCCTGGCGAATCCTTCTCACAGAGACATAATATTCTGCATATAAACAGTTCATGATACTTTTTTCAAGCTTCAACCTTCCAATACTGGTACAGTTTCCTGAAGCATCCGTGGTGTATTCCAGTGGAAGTGACTCATTTGGGTTGAAGTGCGATTCTTTGCAGAAATCAAAGGATTGTAAAGTCATACTAAAGTGCTAATAGGGACCATAAGACTCAGTTCCTCTCTTGTGTTTTGGCATTATTTTGTTGTATTTACTATCAAATAAGTTGTCACCAAGGCTTGACACACTCTAACTTGCTGCCCAATAAAAGCATGTCCTAAACTTCAGCACTTACAAGAGCAGAAAGTTTTAATTTTCTTAAAAACTATCATAAAAAATCTATCATAAAAATTTTAAACACGTTTTGAAAGAGCTGTTACAGCATTCAGGCACATGAAAATCTCTCACCACCATTTCTGTCAGCATGAAGGCACTTAAAAATTGGATTTGAACCATCCTCCCCATAATGAGCGAACTGAACTTTGAATGTATGAAGAATATTTTAAGATTCTGTCGGCTGCAGGGACTAGAGCAAAACCTCATGTGTGGACATGCCTCAACGTTTCCGCGCACTCCAAACTGACAAAGTAAAATATCACCCGTAGCTCTGAAACTTGCCTGACAGATGGGGAAAAATTATTGAGCGCATTTGTTATACAGCTTTCCTGATCAAACCCTGCTGCACCAGCAGCCTCCTAGACAGTGCTGCCAAGCAATTAGCTTGAAAAATGTATTTATTCTGGTGTCTTGCTAACCTGTAAGTAGAACAGTTAAAAATAAACAGTATCATCGGCGAATAACGATACATCAAAGTCCAACCCATTTGATTGTGGTTATTATTTACATTTTTTAAAATGTGCTAATGACTCTTCACTGCTGCCTTGAAAATTAACGAGCGGAGTCGGGATGGGATTCATTTCAGCCGGGAGTAGCACCAGGAAAGCCTTTGCGATTCTCAAAGTTGGCAGCATGAGTAGTGGCGGAGAGAAAAAAAAAAAATCACCTTTTCAGCCACTGCTGTCTCAGCTGGAGGAAAAGATAATGTTGGCAATTAAACGGCTTTTGTCCTGCCCTGAGAGATCTCATTAGCTGTGACAAACCTGGGGACCAGCACAGCTCATCACTGCCGAGGGGGCTGTGGACACTTCTGTGTCCACACAGCTTCTCCTGGCTGTTGTCCTGCCTTCCCTAGATGCAGCAACAACAGAAATCAAGAGTTTTGAGCCCATAACCTGGAACTGCGACCCGCGATCCATGATTTCTTACAGATTGCGGGTTTTATGTCCGGACGAGCCCTGAGCCGGGGTCGTATTCTCTTCTTGTTGACTTCCAGGATGCCGGGAGGAGTGTAGCCCCACAAACTAAGAATCATTAATTAATAGAAAGACTCAAGCGAAGATGACAATCACCACGGCAGTTTGCACTGTGCATTAGACCAAGAGGCATTAAATACTAAGCCCAAAATAGCCAGTATTTAAGCTACAATAACTACCTGGATGAAATCACCGCTAAGTATCAAAGACTAACATTTAGCTTAATCTCATCTACTGCTCCCTTAGGTAGATTGACGCTATTTTGGAAAAAAACTTCAAAGGCATAGCTCTCACTACAATAGCACGGAAAATCATTTCTAATACAGCCTGAAAAGAAATTGAGGATAATTTCATTTTAAAGGCACTGCAAAAAAAAAATGTTAATCATGAAGTAACCATTCAAGGAGAGCTTAGTCTGAAGAGCAATGTGCTGTGGGAAAACAGCGGAGCCGCTGGCGGTGGTTTGGCCGTGCAGACCCTCCCACGGCACACGGGTTCGAGCTGTTCTCAGCTGCTCCTTCTGGGCACATCGTCCAGGCTTCCGGCACTGGTGGCAGTATGGGAGCTAAGGGCATCCTCCCGGAAACAGCCCAAGGGATTCCTGCTCTTCTCATGGCCTCCTGTCATGTCCCCATCTCACTTCTCTTCCCAGCTTCACCCTTCGACTCCCATCTCTCCTTTTGCAGTCTCTTGGAATCATGGAATCACAGAATGTGTTGGGTGGGGAGGTCCCTCTAAAGGGCATCCAGTCNTGCTCTAGTTTAAACCATTGCCCCTCGTCCTGTCGCTCCATGCCCTTGCAAACAGCCCTTCCCCTTCCTTCCTGTAGGCCCCCTTGAGGGACTGGAAGGGGCTGGAAGGTCTCCCCGGAGCCTTCTCTTCTCCAGGCTGACCCCCCCCAGCTCTCCCAGCCTGTCCCCACAGCAGAGACTCCAGCCCTCGGATCATCCTTGTGGCCTCCTCTGGCCCCGCTCCAACAGGTCCATGTCACAAGCTCTTCCGTGGCTTTTTATCAGCAGCAAAGCAATAAACAGCAAATACAGCACAGCGAAACCCCCTGGGGGACAAAATGCTCCCATTCGAGGCTGCTGAACACCGACCCTGGTGATGGCCTCCACCGGCCCCATTTCCTCCCACATCCCCCGCTCAAAACCCAGACTCGGGAGGCTTTTGCCATAAAATGCGTGGCAGCCATAGCTGGCTTCAGTTTCCCAGGGCCACCAATCACCTTCCTGCAAGTTCTCTTTTGTGTGTGTCTTATTTTCCAACCTGGGCTATGAAAAAAAAAACTGAAAAAAAAAAAGAAAACCGAAAAAAAGAAAACCAAAAAACCAACCCCAGAATGTGGGGTCAGATCATGTTTTTACAAGCAAATTCTCTGAGATGATTTATACCGCAGGTGTGCAGTCTGGGACAAGGAGGGAAGAAGGAAGAAAAACCTGCTTTTCCCCCCCTCTCTCTTCTCCCTCCCTCTTCTTTTTAAAATAAGGTCAGTTTTTATTAAAAGACAATCTCTCTGCCAGCCAAGTCCGTCCCCAGAGCCAAGGGTGAGCCAACAGCCAGGGGACTTGCTGCTGCGCTGGGAGGGCGAGCAACCACCGTTCTCCGGGTCAGTGATAAAGTCCGTGATTTTGGTTAAAGCGCAGAGCCCAGAAAGAGCTGGCTGTGAGTGCACGAGGCAGGAAGGCCCCACAGGCATCTGGAGACCGACTCCTGGGATGGAGAAGAGCCCCAGGCAGGACTGGATCTGCAAGAGTGAGTTTGGCAGGAGCCTCGGCAAGCTCATGCATTTCATAGAGTCACAGAATTGGAGAATGGTTTGGGGTGAAGGGGCCTTAAAGCCCCCCCAGTGCCCCCCCTGCCCTGGGCAGGGACACCTCCCACCAGCCCAGGCTGCTCCAAGCCCCGTCCAACCTGGCCTTGAACCCCTCCAGGGATGGGGCAGCCACAGCTTCTCTGGGCAACCTGGGCCAGGGGCTCACCCCCCTCATTTCATCTCAGGTGCCGGGGGAACGGCTCTTCCCCCGCGCCACGGCTGCCCATTCCTCCCTCTCCTTCTCCAGGAAGATGCCACCGGTTCTCCGGGAAGATGCTCCTTAGCGCCGGCGGGGCTCAGGCCTCTCTCCGGCGGCGCGGTGCCGTGCGCGGCTGCGGGGAGCGCGACGGCGGCGGGGCCAGGTGCAGAAAGGGCAGCTGGGCCCGGGCTGCCTTCGGGGGTCCTTGTGTGCTCGGCTTAAGCCCCTGACACGAGCTGTGAAAAGGCAGACCCGCACCAAGATAACCCATGGCTTTTCTCAGCCATGACACTCGCAGTCATTTGCATCTAAACAGGGGTGTGTGGGATCAGGGGCCGTCTTGATATAAACTCAACAGCTTAAAGGGAGGGGGAGGGAAAGGAGAGAGGGAGAGAGAAAAATAAGCTTATACCGATGAGAAAGAGCTAAGCTTCCTCCCCTACTGTGAGGCAGGGCGAGCGATACCATCCCGGCGCCGCAGTCGTTTCAAATCGCTGCAGCATTCACACGCCCTTTAGCCATTCTGATCCGGTGGCGGGGGGCTGGGGAGAGCCATCAATAGGGATTTCCCAGCCGGGCTGGCGGGATTGGAGGGTGACGGCAGGACAGGGGAACATTGCCCCGTTGCTACGAGGTGCTCCTGGGGAATGCCAGTGCTCTGTGCCGTGGGTACGCTGGCCGGCGGAAACATTCTGCATTATGCTGGTAATACAGTGTGACACCGCGGGAACAATGGCAAATTGAGTGTCCCAGCAGGTAACGGGCCCGGCTGGGAGACAGTCGCAGTGGTGCACTGTCAAGGCGGCTCTAATCCTCCCTCGCCGGCCCCTCCCCTGGTTCTGGGAACGCTGCTCCCGCATTTCATCTCTGGGAAATTCTCCCGGCTCCTCGCCCAGACCCAGGGGAGAATTTCAAGGCCAGGCGTTTGTGTGTGCGGCTCGCTCCCCCCCAGCCCCGGCATTGCAGGGAGAGCCCCTGGCCGGGCAGAGGCAGGGGATGCCAGGGGCCAGCAGGGCGCAGCCCCCCCCCGGGCTGGTGAGCATCGCCCCTCTGCACGGCCACGATGGCCTCGGCCCCGGCTGGGCTCCCATCCCGGCATCCCCGCTCCGCGCAGGGATTTACGACACCTGACGCCACTCTCCATCCCCTGCCCGTGGCTTTTGCACCCCCCACCCCCAGGAGGGAAAGCAAAGGGACGTCAGCGGCTCGTGTCCTCCCCCTCTGCCCCCCGAGCTGTCCTGGTCCGAGGCCAGAAGGGCTCGCTGGCTCCTCTAATCTCATCTGCTTTAGATCACAGGCCACCCAAATAGCCTTTGTCAGGCTGAAACACTCCAGTGGGAGCAGTCACCTCCAACCTGCGGCCCACAGCCCCCAGCGGTCCCCGTATAAGCGGTTGGTGATAGGTATCGAAGGAAAACCTCGGCAGGTAGAGGCTGGATCTCTGCTGGCACCTCAGAGGTGGGAAGGGCAAGGAGGGAAGGGTTTGAATGAAAAGCAGGCGAAATGAGCAGTGCGATCCCACCGGCAAAGACGGGATTGAGCAGCCCTAGTTCAGGATCACGTTTGGCTTCTAGATCCGAGATCCTCCTGCTGCAGCAGAGCAGGGATGTGCGTTTCTGCAGCCGGCACATACCCACCAGCTGCCCCTTAGATTGCCTGCAGGGGGGGAAATTAGCTTAGTTTGAGATGCCTGATTTTGGGAAGCTGGAGCAGGACAAGGAGCAAGACCTGGTGCAGCGAAGACCTCCCTGGGCACGAGGCAAGAGCAGATGAGGGATGCACAGGGCAGCTGAGAAGACGGTTTGTGGCTCCTGCTCTGGAAGGAGGGGATGGTCTCCAGGGTCATGGTTGGTCTGAGCCAGCAGAAAATCTTGGCTTCGTCCTACAACCACTAACGATTGTCCTGATCGTTTGGTCCACAAGGCAGCTGGGAACACCTCCCGCAGTGCAGCCAGGGCACCGTCCACCAGCGATGGCACCACAGACACCACGGCCCCTGACCACCTTCAGCACCTCCCCGTCTCCTGCCGTGAGGCTGGATTGACTCCGATGTCTACTCTGAGTTTAGAGACCTAAAGTCTCCACCTTGGTAAGACGGCACGTGGGGCTAAAGCACTCCAGTGTCATCCACCAGCGGCTGTGCTTATGCAGACTGCGGCAGACCGGGAAGCACGTTTCCACCAAAAGATGTCCCCAAGGACAAAGGTGACTGAGATATTATTTTGACTGTGCTTGGAAAAGACTGCATTTAGCACAGCCTTATCGAAGTCAACGGCCAAACTACCTCCTGTTGATTTCAAAATGAGTAAAAATAGTACAACACTGTTGTAAAAAAATTCAAAACAAACCAAAACACAACAAAACAAACCCCCAAAAAACCCCCCAACCAACCAACCAAGCAAAAAAAATCAAGGAAAAGTTTAAAAGATCCTGAGCAGAGCTCTGTGGCTGAGCAGCCGGGTCGCCACTGCATGAACCCAGAGTCCAAGTCCAGGGATGAAGGTTCCCATCACCGTGCTGAGCAGGAAAACACTCCGGGGACTTACCACTCTGTGTCCCAACACGAGAGTTCTCTCCAAGCCGTCCTGAGCTGTGGTGGGACTTGCTCTCCTCCAGCCCCAGTCAGTCCTCAGCTGGAAGGGATCGTTTGCTTCCATTCGTCTGGAGAGAGGAATCAAACCCAGGAGAAGAGGCAGAGACGGGCAGCTGGGCTGATGAGCGTTAATAGACAACATTTTATGGAAAGAATTAACAAATATGGCTCTTTGCACACAGTGAAACACAAGTCTTGCTCTCTCCAAGCACCATGAAGTAAATACAGGGGGCCATTAAAAGCTACTTGAAGATGGAAGCCAATGTGAGCACGGGAGCAAAGGATATAAATCGGCTGGGCTTTAGTCTGGGTTGAAAATTCAAAGCATTTAGCTACGGTCCTGCTGGAAGAGCCAGCAGTCAGAGCACCAGCAAAATGAGCAGGAGAGTTCAGAGCATGTCACAACTTCTGCAACGGCCTCCTGAACCTACCGAGATTTGTAGTGCAGGAAATACCCTTTCAATCGGACACTCTGTTGTCCACTACCAGACAGAGCACAAGACTCCCAAAACCATGACATTGAACTCGCAGGCCTCACGGTAGGAAAATGCCACCATACTGAGTGGACAAGGTCATCTCCTTTTGCATCCTCAAAAGCCAGGTCTAGGTCTTCTACATCATCTAGGTCTTCTCACAGTATTGCTACTTGGCGCTTCTAATGTCTCAGAAGCTTCCTCTGGATGTAGCGGGCCAAGAAAATCTGTCTTGGTGGCTCCACGCCAGCTCCTGCTCTGGGTGTGCTCTTCAGAACTGCCCCCCGCTGCCATCCCGCGGGTGCGCTTCAACGCTGGGCTTTGGTCATTTCCACCCAGAACAACCCACCCTGAGGAAGATGTTCTTTGTGTTTACGGCAACCACCACTGAGCGAGGAATGGCCGCGATGCTCCGGCAGAGGGTCCGGCAGCGCGCAGGGCTGCTGGAGAGGATTTGGTTGGTGATGAAGAGCAGCAGCGCCCTGGCTTTGGGCGCTGGGGGTGAGCTGGGAGGCTGCAGGCACAGAGCAGGCAGCTCTGGTCTGGCTTCCAACCCTCCTGCTTGGCCTCGTTGTCCTTCTCAGACACAGGTGACTATAACACCCAGACAATGGGGACGGATTTACGGCATCTGGTGGTTTCCCCACACCCACGTGCATTTTGGCTGCTGCTGTCCAAAGTGCAGGTCAGGGCCCCACGGAATAACCGGGGAAGGTGAGGGCCAAGGCCCTGCTGTGGTCACAGGTGGAAGAGGTGATGTTCGGAGACAGCCCAGTTCAGCAAACCCATTGCACCTTCATCTTCACGTGGATCTTCTGCTTTGCCCTCACCTCCTGCCCAGGTATCTTTGTTCTGATGAAGCATTTTCTCTCTCTTAGCCCAGAGGATCCATCCATGCCTGCTCCGGTTCCCAGCTCCCACTCCACCCAGGCATCCCAGGCAATTTATTTCACCCTTTCTTCCGCATTTAGTGCTTTCAGGACTTTCTCCAGCTTTGCTCCTTTGGGCCTGCTGAGGTTCGTTCCCAGCAGCTGTGGAGCACACCAACAGCCACGGAGTCAGGGAGGCTTCAGTTTCATCTGCTGGGATTTCCTCCAGTATTGCTCAGTAATTAAGGAGCAACTTCAAGGTTATCTTCACACCCCCGGCTGGTTTTATTCCACTGCTGTAAAGCCACACGTTGGTTAGTCTAGATACATTTAACGGTAATTACGAGCTCTTAGGCTTTGTTCCACCGCCGTCTGTCCTGTATCACCTGAAACCATTTCAGCACATACAGGAGCTTCTTCACATCCCCTTGGACCAACTCCAGGCATGGAGTCCCTCTCTGGGTTTCCAGCCTGGAATTACCCCAGTAACACTCTTCTGAGGCCCTTCAAGCTCTTACTGATGTTTTGACCAGCCATCGGCATCCATGTGGGACCAAATCCCGCACCCGTTGTGTTTGGGGAAAAATGCTGCACTTGTGACACCCAGAGCTGGAGTCACACGTCTCTCCCACCGACTCCTGCGGGATTCTAGAGGCGGCGCCAGCAGCACTTGATTCAGAAAATGTGTATCAAAAAGTTAATAAAGCAACTTTGTGCTTGTTCATGGGATTTAGATGATGCTGAAGGAGGTTGGGAAGGAAAACAAAAGTATGATGTTGACTGATAATCCCACACGCTCTGTTTATTCCCAGCCACGCGAGAGTCCGCCTTCGTCCATGCCATCGCGTCAGCAGGGGTGGCCTTCGCCGTCACACGCTCCTGTGCCGAGGGCACGTCCACAATCTGCGGCTGTGACTCCCACCACAAAGGACCGCCAGGAGATGGCTGGAAATGGGGAGGATGCAGCGAGGATGCCGACTTCGGCGTGCTGGTGTCCCGGGAATTTGCAGATGCCCGAGAGAACCGGCCGGACGCCCGCTCAGCCATGAACAGACACAACAACGAGGCTGGCAGGACGGTGAGTGGCCAGCGGGTCCAGAGCTGGTTGTCCATGCCAGCACGGGTGGTCCAATCCAACTCCTGATGAAATGGTTCCACAATAATCCCAGGCAGGAGCTTTCTAGGATTATTTTCCAGGGCACAGCATTTCCTCTGTCTCCAAACCGATGGGTGGGGGTTAAGAAGAGCTAAAACACACCTTGCTTCCAGAGCAAATGTAGAATCAGAGAATCCCAGACTGGCTGGGGCTGGCAGGGCCCTCTGGAGATGATCCCATCCGCCCCCCGGCCAGAGCAGGGTCCCCCAGAGCAGGGGGCACAGGAACGCCTCCAGGCGGGTTGGAATGTCTCCAGAGACGGAGACTCCCCCCCCTCTCTGGGCAGCCTGGGCCAGGGCTCTGCCACCCTCACGGGAAAGAAGTTCCTCCTCAGGTTGAGGTGGAACTTCCCATGGTCCAGTTTGTGCCCGTTCCCCCTTGTCCTGTCCCTGGGCACCGCTGAGAAGAGCCTGGCCCCATCCTCCTGACACCCCCCTGTCAGTATTTATCAGCGTTGAGAAGGTCCCCCCTCAGCCCTCTTTTTTCCAGGCTGAAGAGCCCCAAATCCCTCAGCNCCAGCAAACTTGCCTTGATTTCCCAAGGCAGCACGTAGAAACCCAGCTCAACAGCCCAAGACCTCAGGTCAACAGCGAAGAGGACTGTCCCACGCTGCTCCTTCCTGCATGTTCCCCATTAGAGCATTGTCCCACCCTGTGATTCGTTGGATTAGGTGATGGCTGTCAGTACCTTCCAACCAAAATATTCGTTTCTGGTCTCGCTGTTGGCAGGTCCCTGGGCCACCGCCTGCTCTAGGCCATGCGCAAACCCAGCGCGCTTTAACCGCATTGCAGCGAGACCTTTCAAACAGTGCTTGAAGCAAACACTAGATATCGCTTCCCCATAGCACCGCGGGCAGAGGTGGAAGGGTAGAAGCTTGAATCTCTAACTTGTGTTAATGACTGACAGTTTCCTGTAAAAAAAGAAACACCAAACTAGTAATTTTAACAAAAAAACAGTGATTATTTTGCTCCACACAGAGAAGATCTCTGTGGAAGAGAGAACATCATGTCCCGAGATTCATTTAATAAATGAAATAAAATTTCATTTACTTCCTAGTGCAAACTGTCAGATTTGGGGCATAAAACGAAAGGTTGGTGGCAAAGCTGGGACAAGGGGGTCAGTCTACCTCCACGTGTGTCAGAGACATCCTCAGCCTCTCTGGGCTCTGATTGTCCGCACAGACACGACAGGGAGGATCCCATTGAAAGGATCGGAACTTGGGATTAGGCTGGATTGGACTGGATGGGATTGGGGAGGTGATCAGAGCCCGTCTCACCATGCTTACGCAGTGCGGCATCTCCATCTAGGGATGTTCCTGCCGCACACCCGAGCTCCCAAGCACTACCCAAGCCTGGGCTTTCCAGACCAAGCTCAAACCAGATGCGTAGACCCAAGTAGGTGACTGAAAGCAAACGCCGGGCACCGTAAGCTTCTGCTGACCACCCTCTTTTCTCTCCCCGGACAGACCATCCTGGATCACATGCACCTGAAGTGCAAGTGCCACGGTCTCTCGGGAAGCTGCGAGGTCAAGACCTGCTGGTGGGCCCAGCCTGATTTCCGAGCAATCGGTGACTACCTGAAGGATAAATACGACAGCGCCTCCGAGATGGTGGTTGAAAAGCACCGAGAATCTCGGGGATGGGTAGAAACTCTTAGGGCCAAGTACGCTCTTTTCAAGCCGCCGACGGAGCGGGATCTCGTCTACTATGAGAACTCCCCCAATTTTTGCGAGCCCAACCCAGAGACGGGCTCCTTTGGGACAAGGGACAGAACGTGCAACGTCACCTCCCACGGGATCGACGGCTGCGACCTGCTGTGCTGCGGTCGTGGCCACAACACCAGGACTGAGAAACGGAAGGAGAAGTGTCACTGCATCTTCCACTGGTGCTGCTACGTCAGCTGCCAGGAGTGCGTCCGCGTCTACGACGTCCACACCTGCAAGTAAACGGCGGTAGGTCTCCAACTGACGGGAGGTTGCTCCAGAGCAGGGCCGAGGGGTCCCTCAACCCTGCCATCAGCCCCCCCACGGCGGCCTCACGCTCCAGAGGATGGCATCAAAACAATCCCAGTGCCCTTGGTCAGGGCAGACACCCTCCCACCAGCGCTGCAGGGAAGGCTCTCGGCATCTCACCCCCACAAGGTGGTCCAAGGCTCCACCTGGAGCTGCAGACAGGTTTGATCCCCAACGTGCTGACTTCCCTGGGGCTGTCTGGCGTGGTGACTGCCCGGGAGAAGCAGGGAGAGGAGAGGTCCAAGGGAGGCACGGCCACACCAGCCCGTGTGCTGCTCACAGCCCGCACAGAGCTTCCCGCTCCGTCCTCCTCCCGGGGCCTGGCCCGTGTAGATGCCAGTATGGGGGGTTCAGGTGGAAATGAATTTTACACAGCAAAATTTGAGGAAATACAGACTCCCCTGCCTGCTGGCACGGCCATCCCGGGCTCGGCAGACGTGGTGAGGAGGAGGAAAGGAGCCAGGCTCCTTCCTTCTTGCTCCGAGGAGATGACGTTGGAGAAACAAACCTGTTCGAGCAGGCGAACAGAGCCCTTCAGCCAGTCCCGCCTTCCGCCCCCCCTTTGCCCTCTCTGCTCCCCGCAGCCCCGAATCACCTCAAACCATCCCCCTGAGGAGGGCGGTGGGAAAGCGGAGCCCAGAGCTGACCCTCTGGCATTTGGCCCAGGGTGGGAGCAGAGGGCCCGCGGCGAAGCTGCCACCTCCCACACGGGGACACGTCACCGCTCCAGCAGCCTCCTCGCCGTGCAGCCGCCCAGGGGAGATCCTGGAGGATCCAGGCAGATCCACCCAGTCGATGCACCTATCTACTAAGCATCCCCTGGTATGACTTGATGTCCCAGGGCGAGCTCGGAGCGTCTCCCTGGGGACGGGGCGCCCACCAGGGGAGCTGCCGCTCCAGCCCTGAGCATCAGTAAGGGATGGGGCGATGGAAGCCACGGCAAGAAGAAATTTCTGTCCAAACCTTCTCGCCAAGGCAGAGACAGACTTGCTCAAACCCCTGCAGAGAATCATAGAATCGCTGAGGTTGGAAGGGACCTTTCGGATCCTGGAGTCCCACCACCACCCCAACCCCGCCCAACCCACCCCCCCCCCGTGTCCAGCACCGCGTCTGCCCGGCTTTTAAACCCCTCCAGGGATGGCAATTCCACCCTTTCCCTGGGCAGCCTGTTCATCCAGCAAAAGGCAGGCAAGGGCAGATGGGGAAGGAAGACCTTGACACAGCCCCAGGCACCCCCTTTCCTTCCCACAGGGTTTCCTGAGTTACCAGAAATTCATTCCTGAGGGTCCGCATCCAGCACCGAGGCTCCGTACCATTAGCAGGGCCTTGGCTCCAGGTGTGACCACGCACATCCCATGGCCCACCTCGGTGCAGAAGGACCGGCGCTCATCCCTCCGCCTGCTCCTTGGCTACATCCCCCTCACTTTGGGCATTCTGACCCATGAAATTAGAAGAATAAGTATAATCTCTGTCCCGGTGGGCTCCTGCACTGACGGCGAGGACCAATAACCACGTTCCAGCACCACTTCTCCCGCATCAGAGATTCAACACAGAAATACGCCTAAACCATTAAAGCCGCGTTTTTCTGCTCCACTCCCTCCCTCGTCCCTGGCAAAGAGCCGCGCACGGTCCTGCGGAGAGCAATAAAACACGAGAGCAGGGCCCTGTCGCTCGGAGCTGGAGAGACCCGGAGCAAGGTGGTCAGTCCCTCCCCTGCGGAGCACCACGAGCGGCGCCCGCAGTCGCGCAGCCCCAGCAGCAAATTCCCAACGGGAACAAGCACAGGAGAGCGCCAGGAAGCCTCCCCGACGCAGAAATCAGCCGTCTTCTGATAACGCTTTCTATTTAAAAGTATATATTAAACCCTGTGTCTGGCAAGACTCCAAGTACCTGACTTTAATCAATATAAAAAAAAAAAA
>VXBO01001429.1:85475-133004 GCA_013400135.1 Rhinoptilus africanus | reverse complement strand
TTCAAAACCCGCCTGGAGGCGTTCCTGTGTAACCTGCTCTAAGGTGGCCCTGCTCTGGCAGGGGGTTGGACTAGATGATCTACTGAGGTCCCTTCCAACCCTGTGATTCTGTGATTCTCTGGGGGAATCCACAGGTAGAATCCACACTAATCCACACTACAAGACTCTCACCTGGCAAAGCGTCTCAGATCTTCCCCACGCAAAGGGCTCTGGTCTGACCACGTGGCTGATCCTGCTGAAGCAGGAGGTTGGACTAGGTGACACCTTGAGGTACGTTCTGACCTCATTTATCCTACAAGTCCTAAGACAACCCCACCACCTCTCCTCCTATATTCCTGGATGTTTCCAGAACGGCTAGCGCTTGATAAGGGTGTGACCACAACTCCAGGTGGCCACACAAAGTGGCAATTACAGGTTAGCACAGACTGAATACCCGGGACAGCACAATGGACTGAAAACTGATTAAAGTGCTGGGCTTAAAATGTTGTGCTCAGTGGCACGAAGTCCCGCGGGAGGCCAGTTGCCGGCGGTAGGGGGCAGGGGGCCAGAGGGGAGCCAGCAGAGCACCTGCACCCTCAGCAAGTTTGCAGATGACAAAGAATTGGGAGGGTGTTTCATGCACTCGATGACGGTGCTGTCATTCAGAGAGACCTCAACTGGACGGAGATACAGACCGACACAAACCTCACGCAGCTCTAAGGGAAAAGCAAAGTCTTCCACCTTGGCGGGGATGACCTCGGGCACCAGTACAGGCTGGGGGACAACTGGCTGGAAAGTGACTTTGCAGAAAAGCACCTGAGGGTCCTGGAGGACAAGGGGAGTGTGAACCAGCAACGGGCCCTTGCAACAAAGACGGCCAACAGTGTCCTGGGCTACGTTAGGAGGAACGTTGCAACCAGACCGAAGGGAATGATTCTTCCCCTCTTCTCAGTGACACCACACCTGGGGGACAGTGCCCAGTTCAGGGCTCCCCAGTACAAGAGAGACAGTGACGTACCAAGAGAGAGTCCGGCAAAAGGCCACGAGGATGATTAAAGGCGTTGAGTATCTGTCACACAAAGAGAGGCTGCGAGAGCCTTTGTTTAGTCTGGAGCAGAGAGAAGACTGGGGAGGGAAGGGTGACTCTTACCAGTGTGCATAAACACCTGAGGGAAGGAGGAAAGAAGAGAGAGATGCTCTTCTGAGCGGTGCACGGTGACAGAGCAGGAGGTCACAGGCCCAAACCGAAACATAGTTCCATATAAACAGAAGAGAAAGCTTTTCACTGCAAGAGTGATCACACACTATTAGGGATGCCCATGGAGGTGGCGGCGTCTCCATCCTTGAAAGGCCCAACCAGACATGGCCCTGAGCAACTTGTTCTAGTAGATCGTGCTTGGTCAGAGCAGGGGGTTGGATTAGACAAAAAACCGCTGTGGGTGCAATTAGCAGAGTCTATCTGTTCAGCCCCGTCCTGCTCTCCATACCATTCACCCAAAGGGAAGGTGGGCACGAACAGTTTACCCTAGAGAACCAGATACCACCTGCACGGCGAGCTAGATGAAGCGCTCACTGCAAGTCCTGGACAGGAGGTTCAGAAGTGGTTGAAATCTCCAGTTGCATGGAAAGCCAAAGCAAACCCGGGAACCAGAGCTGCCAGGGGCACGTTTAAGCAAACAGAATTAGCAGTACAAGCCTTGAACAGACCATGAAAGAAAGGGGGTTGAGGAAAAGGACAAAATGCATTTGATCTTTGACCATGAGTAGAAAAGTACATCTGAGAGGGAACCCCTGGCCTTCTCAGATAAGACACACAGCATTTTCCTAGATACTTGGCAGTAAAGATGTCTATTCCTAAAGGCACTTCTTCAGAGGAGTTACTGAAGTAGCAGCCCACCAAGTCCTCAGATTTGACTTCTCCTCTATGGTCCGAACTCAGAGAGATTCTCCACGAGAAAGCTAGAGGAGTGGGGCAAACGAACTGCCAAGAAGTGGACCTCGACGACAACAGTCCAAAATCCAAACTTCATCCACTCCTCTCAGAGCGGGAAAGGCCTGGTTCCCATCTAATGTTGGATTCAAAGAGGGCGGTGAGATGTCTGTAGTCATCTCCACGCATGCTTTCTGAAGGTCTGAACTGGATTAGATGACGTCCTGAGGTCCTTTCCGACAAGATGATTGTCTTTCTAAGATCTCAGGCATTCTGCCAGTCAGGCAAACCAGGGCGAGGCACCTTGGTCAGAGGAGCAGCAACTCACTACTTAAGTACCTGTGCTCCACGCAGAATCACTGCTGAGCGCCAAAGGCAAAATCCGTACCAGCACAGGAAACGTTTCTGCTGCCAGGCACACCGATACCAACAGCATCAAACAGCGGGGGAAGAGTCAAGACATTTTTTGCAGAGGCCACAAAACCAGGCAATTTACTCAGTAAAGAGAGAATCTTTCATATCTCAGATCGACCCGAGGAACACTGAGATGGAGCAAGTTACACTTTCCGGCCATTGCCAGAGAGCCCAAAGCTGATCGAAATTATGTCACACAGAACAGTCAAAGTGCCTGCCTTATTCTAAGATGACTTATCTCACTGACCGACACAGCAACCAAGAGTATTATCTACCTGCAAAGCGACGGTCCTGTTGCCAGGACCTTGGTGAAACCACGGAAATGTCGTCACAATCAGGAAACAACAACAAAGGACCAGACAGTTCTGTTAAAAACGTGATCCGAGATGGATATATACAAACAAATCTCCTCTTGTCACTTCTAGAAAATTTGTAATAATGCCACCAGCTGAAATTCAAACTCCAATGCCAGTGTTCTGTTTCCCAAATAGAAGATGCTGTCTCCACGTCCCTTTTCACTTGGAGGTAAGAAAGTGGCCACGGTAAGACACCGTGTCCGTAACCTGTGCTGACACAGCTTCTACAGAGTCTTGGGAGGAGGAAGAGCATTTATCTGCAGACACAGTATCTTGTCCAAAAGACCGAGGCAGGAAGCTGAAAGGCAACACAAGAGGCACACTTGATCAAATTGCTTCTTAAAAAATCCAGACAGAAAAGCAGAAGGTTGATCTGCCCTGGAAGGAGCAGGAGATGGTGGCAACAGCGCGTAAAGAGGAGCAGCTCCGGGACTCTTGAACAGACCCTCCCGTGCCCTGCGAAAGGAGAGATGCTGCTGTCAAACTGGGTGGAAGATTTTCTATAACAGCACAGAGACGGACTCTGTGACACGGCTCAGGTGCGTGGCAAGAAAATGCCTGTTCCCTTCTAGGTAATGAGTATTCCCAGGACAGGGCTGGGAGCCCTTAGGAAGAAAGGCAACTGAAGAGACTTTGTTAATCTTCAGGCCAGAGAAGAGGAGATCCTCCACCAAGACGTGCGTGCCCTTGGGTCACAGAGTACTCCTGTAAAACCGCCAGAAAATCAAACTCCCAGTACGTCCGGATACAGCGTTTAGTTTAAAATAACACAGGCAATATTATATGATGACCTTTCAAAATAAGCTCCCATGTAAGCTAAAATACATTGCAGACAGCTTAGATTAAGTTTTATTTATGCTAAACAGAAGTTCCCAAATGAGGAAACCCTGGAGGTGCAAAAAGGGGCTTTCGGGAAAGCTGCCCAGGTCATTCGGGTTCCCGCTCCAAGAAGGAGGGAGACCTGGGGTTTGGGAGTGTTGCCAGGGAGGGCCAAGAGCAGCGGGACAGGCAGGCGAAATAAGAGATGGAACCTGTCCCCAGCGATGGAAAAAGTCATCTCAGGTATCCAGGAGCAGCCCGGGGCAGGGTCACGGTGAAGCCAGCGCGGCACCCGAGAGCGCTGCAGGGTGCTCCGTGTACCGCAGCCAAGGACACCTCGGAACTGACCTCCTCTGGATTCACGTGTAAGACGGTGAGCGTATCCGTTCACCAAAGGCTGCTTTGGAACAAGGACATAACACCATTCCAGGACACCCAGTGTATACAAGATGACCGAAGTATGTGACACTAAATACGAGCAGTTTGACATTAAAGGACAGGAATAGCAATAAACACAGTTTGAGGAAAATTAAGCTGCCAAAAAGTGTGGTTCTCAAGGCTCGTAAACAAGGAAACAAAGCAACCCGAGATACAAGAGCAATGCAGAAAGGATTGATATTGAGAGACTGGTTCAGCAAGACTTTAGCCTGACACCAAACTGAGAGTCACCTGAACAGGTTAAGAATACCTGCGTATAGCACACATCGGCTTTACTAGTCCAACAGAACAAACCCACAGAATCGGTGACTGCAGAGAAAGAAACTCGGTGCACCTTTTTTGCAAAGAATTCATTCACTGTGGGATCTAATCAGCTCAATTCTGAGAAGTTTCATCCATCAACTTATAACTTTTAAGGGATTTCAGATTTCAATCTCTTTCTAAAAAGCTGTGGTCCAGGCTCAGTGAAAAAAAGGAACGAACTAATCTTGGACTTCTCATTTGGTGAAATTCTGCTTTCCTGTAAAAACTAGCCAAATTAGCTATTCACTGTGGTCTTTCAACGCATTCGGATATGAGTGTTCTCCTTTTAGCCAGAGTCTGTACTGCTTTCCTGTATTTATAGCAGTTCAGCAGATGGAGTCACGTAGACACTTCAGACCTTTCCGAACAGAACTTCTACATATTTAGCTTCCATATGCTATTACCGATGCGATTACACAATTACCTGAATTGAGGGTAATGACAGAAGTCGCCTTGCTCCCAACCACCCCTGTACAGGGAGTTAGCAATCATCCCTATCGGCGGCAGCAGCCCTTCATCCTACACTGGTTCAGTCTGTCCGAAATGGCACAGTCACAGTTCTGCCTCGCCGGTCACGGCCTCATCTACAAAAGGGTGGTCTGGTTAAAATAAAAACCTGCACAAGCGCAGTGTAGCTGAGTTTAGCTGTCTGCAGGGTCCAGGAGAGCGTGAAGGCTCCCTCCCTGCAGCATCCCGCTGCGCAGCCACGGGGCGATGCCGTGAGCGAGTCCAGGGTAAGCATTTCCACCCATGCTCCGGGTTCAGAACGGCCCATAATTTACATAACCTGGAGTTTTTAAAGAAGCAACGCTTAAGGTCAAAGCAGCAAAAGAATCCGTCCTGTGTCAGAAGAAGGAATCCATTGTCAAGGCTGAGCGAAACGGACTGCGGCGGAGCCAGGCAGCCCCCAAAGGCCTGCACCCCTTAAGTACAATTAATACATGTGAGCAATGACTTACTGACTTGCCTGTAGGTATGGAATTAAAAGCCAAGGAAGAAGAGGAAAAAGTAATCTAGATAAATGACTTTATTCCCCGAGGTGACATCCAGTCAGAGCATATCCTTAGTGCTGTGCAAGTTTTAACAGAATTGTGAATAGTGAACAGAGGGATACATGACTTATATGCTGCTAAACTACATGCCTCTTAGCTTATGCTCAGCCTCTCCTAGGAAGATCTAAGGACAGTTCACTCAGCTGCACTAAATCCATTTGATGTGAAAAGAGAGAGTGTGCGAGGGCGGGAGGACCCAGAAGGGCGCTGAAATGTCAGCGGCGGAGGATTAGGGCCGCACGCTACACCCTCTCATTTTCCGCGTGCATCTCCTGTCGAGCACAAGCCTGACGGCTGGCTCGCAGGCACAGAGGATGGGCGCGGGGGAGGGTTAAGAGCTACATATTTCTACCCTCTGCAATTATTTTCTTTAAAGTGCTGAAAGTGGAAAATAGAGAGAAGAGCAGCTGAACAGCCTGACAGATTTATCTTCTTCAGGGAAAGAGCGCATACACCTGCACAGGCACCTTTTTCTTTTGAAAAAAATAAAAAATACCCTAAGTGATTGCTATCTGCGATCTTAACATGCTGGGTGTAGGGCAGAAATTTCATGCAAGGTAAGTTAATCCGGTCCCTCTGGTTGCCAGACGCTCTCCTCTGAGGTGCGGCGCTGAACAGCCCGTAGGCACTGTGGTTTTTAAAGATCTCTCCGTGGACCGAGACCTGGTGATTTCTTTGTACAGAGAATTTCTTCTCACTGTAGCTCTTTTCTGAACTAAACCGATTTTAAGGCTCCCACCCCACAGCCAGAGTGAGAGTCTGCAGGGAAGCGGGAAGCCCCGAGACTGCTCTGTTTACCCCAGTCCTTCCTGGACCAGACACATTCTTACTTGCAATGACATTTCTATCAGCATCAGCAGCTTCTTGATACCGATCCAGACAGGCTTCCCTTTGACATTCTGTGCAATAGTGCTGCGTTCCTTGTCTTTGAAGTTACCCAGGAGCTGGGGGGGCAAAAAAAAAAATAGAAAAAAAATTAAAAATCAACAACTGGAGACTGGTCAGTAGGAATAATGCTACCAAACCCAGGAAAAGGGGAATGAGAAGCTAGAAAGCATTTTCTAGCTTAGAAGGAAAAGTTGTTGCAATATATATAAACGAGGCAAAACACTTAGATTCTTTTATTCCGTAATGGAATTCCACATTCTTTTCATAACATCTCCAATCAAAGAGTTACTGATTCCCTTTTATGATCCATTTTAGGTTTTCTCCAGGTTAGAGTCTCGAAGGAACACAGCCGCTTGAGCCACAGCAATTTTTAAAAACTGCTGCAAGAGCATCTGTCTTGCAGGCTTTGGTGATACCATCGTGGTGACAATTTTGCAAGTTTACACAAAAGATCTGCCTGTTAAGTTCATTTCATCAGCCTCCAACATTCGCTTTAATTTCCACTATGGCATAGAATAAGAAGCCGTTACGGGCACAAATTTATAAAGAACCTATAATCTCTTCAGCACCAAACACCTTCATTTGATGTCGTTCCAGTTAATGAGAGCTCAAAACCCTCCAGGCACACTCCGTTTAAGTGCCCCGATTATACTCATTACCCACTTCCATGCCCTCGGAATCTTTCAATCCACAAACTTTTTCCCTAGACCTACCGTTCTCTCATTTTCCCTTAATTTACTGTATGAAAAAGTAATTCGGAGAAGCCTTAGAACTGTTATGTGATGACATAATGTTAAGCGTTCCCAAATGCAGAGTTACTGCAAAATCACTCATTTCCAGCAAATTTAGAGCTTATTTGTCACTCTTGAGCTTTTTCTCACCTCCAAAGCCTCCATCAGCTGCTCCCCTGTTGCGATGTTGGGCACGTGGATGGTCGTGCTGAAAGCGTTCAGCATTTCCATTTCCTGCAGCACATCTTTGCGACTGGTGGTGCCAATGATTAGAAGCTTGCGGCCCTGTCCACACAACGGAATAAGTGTCAGGAAAGGAAAAACAGGGGAGGAACCAGCATTGTGACACTTAGCTAACTGCAAAGGAAAAAGAAACTGGCCATGTGAAAATACCACTTAAAATAAAATCAATAGGATGAAATCTGTCAGTAGGAGTAGTCACCATCAACCACACAAGACTAGGATCAGATTCCAGAAGTCAAAGTAATGCCACCAACATAGTTCAAAAGTTATGGTCCACAGAAGACCCACCCGTACTCACGGCCTTCCTACCTTACACCTTTCCTTCTAAACTCATCATTAGAAACACCTGAACTCTCATTAAATTTAAAAGCATGAGCAAACCCCCACTCCCAAAAGCTGAATTACAGATGACTCCTCAGGGGAACAGCCTGGGTTTAGAAATCCTGTGGGTACGGCAAATTCTCTGCCGCTGTACAGACAATTCCGATTGTTTTCCAGCTCAAGCTTTAAGAGAAGTTGCCGTAAGCTCCCAAGACTTCCCATGGCCAGTGTGGTTGTTAAAAGGACAGTCCCATGTTTGGCACCCTCTGAGTTCCAACCAACAGAGCACACACCAGCTCCAAGTTGGCCTGAGCAATAGCAGGGTTTATAAATCACAGAGCAATGAATGGCCAACATCAACGGCCAACAAAAAAAATCAACTTTTCTTAGTTCATCTTGCAAATGCCATTTCAACGCTATTTGAATGTTACCATGGGGCGAGCAGACAGCGATAAACGTTGGCTGATGGAGGGAGCAGTCGGGACTATCGGCTGGGAGCAGCCCCTGCTCCAGTTCAGTTCACGGGGAGCCCACAGGTGGAGGGGACACCTGGCCGGCCACGTATCCTCCTCCATTGCTCCACAGAAGTTTACTGTCTCTGAGCACCAGCTAAAGTTCTATATGTCAAATTTGTGACACAAAAGTCTGTTTGCCATCATAAAAAAGACAAACAAAAACCGAAAGAGCAGTCAGAATTCATTTCGTAAGCACTCTGCATTCCTTTGACAAAGGATGAAAACCTCTTTAAACTTAATACATCCTTGATGAAGACGATGCGTCCTCGCAGCATTTGTTTATTTTTCCCGGATTTGTTGTGTTTGCTCAGATCACAGCCCTGCGCTGGGTGACGGCGATGAGAGAGCACCAGAACTGGTGACCAGCTCAAGAGGTGGGGGAGTCTCCATCTCTGGAGACATTCCAACCCGCCTGGAGGCGTTCCTGTGCCCCCTGCTCTGGGGGACCCTGCTCTGGCCGGGGGAAGGACGGGATCATCTCCGGACATCTCTGCCAACCCCGGCCACTCTGGGATTCTGTGATTCTGTGTAATCAAGGGAATAACAATTTGCAGACTAACGGCTTGAAGGATGCTACGTGAGCAACTTCAACACCAGTGAAGTCCCTGCTTAATTAAAATAAGTCTAGTTTCATCAGAGACTGAAAGGTCTCACCAGGTGAGCGGGACGCAGCAGCACAGAAATGGAATTAGTGAGGGGAGTTTTCCCTCCTCCGACTTCCGAGGTCCACGTGTGATCTCACGCTCTGCGTTTCCTTCGTTACCGGAGCCCAGAGGACACGTACCCCCTCCCAGAAATGCTGCCCACGCCGGGACTCACACAGCAAACTATCTGCTGAACAACCAGCTCAGTCGCAGAAACCCAAACCGCTGACAGCCACATTTAGTCAGACGAATCCCAAACTCGCTGTAAATCAGGCCAGCGGACAATTACTACACACACAAAAATGACTGTAAATACTTATTACCATTGAGAAAAGCCACTGGAATTGGTCATTGTGGCAAGTTCTGTGGAAACACCAGCTCAGACCCAAACCTCGCTCAAAATGCAAACGCCCAGACATTTTTAGAATGGGAAAAGAGGAAAACAAAAGTCATTATTATACCGTATGAATACAGGATGCTCGTTAAGACACTGCGCCTTTCAAATACAATTTCAAATACATCACTGAGTTGGAGAAATCAGAGGAAAACAATGGGGATGGTCAGAAATATGGACTAACTTCCCAAAAATAAGACTCTTGGTAAGTTGACGGGGGGTAGACAGAGAGATGGCGTAGAGGAGACAAGGGGGAAAACTGCTGTTTCCCAAAATAAAAACTAGGGAGCACGACATGAAAGTACCAAGCAGCAGTTCTAAGCGGAACAAAAGGATGTTTGTTTGTTTTCACCATAGAGTTTGGCTGAACTCAAGCGAGCAGGACACTAAGAACNCAGCCTTTCTTCATAAGAGAGTTACTACAAAGTAAGTAGGAACTTGGCTTTTCACCAGCTGAAGACATTTGGTGTCAGACTCATCCCAGTTCCTCCAGCACCGGAGATGAGATACAGGCACCTCCCTTCAGTCTGGGTTCATTCTGCCCATTTTTAGGCAAATAAAGTGCCCCAGTTGGGAGACCGAGATCCCTCTGTACGGACGGGGGACACCCAGTAGAGGTGTGTGTCTCACCCCGCTGCCTTCTAGAAGTGAGACAGCCCCGGAACTCACCTCTCTGCTACAGGGACTTGATCTGAATAAAGGATATAATCATGCAGAAAACTATGGGGTTTAAATGACTATGATTTAGATGCCGAGGGGCTGGAACACCTCTGGGATGGAGAATCTGGGGATGAGATGAGATCTGGGGAAGGAATCCTGTGCTGTGAGGGGGGTGAGCCCCTGGCCCAGGCTGCCCAGAGAAGCTGTGGCTGCCCCATCCTGGGAGGGGTTCAAGGCCAGGTTGGACGGGGCTTGGAGCAGCCTGGGCTGGTGGGAGGTGGCCCTGCCCAGGGCAGGGGGTGCCAATGCGTGGGCTTTAGATCCCTTCCAAGCCAAACCAGTCTGAGTCACATGTAATGGGAGAAAACACAATTCCCGAGGCTTACAANGGAGCCCAGAGGACACGTACCCCCTCCCAGAAATGCTGCCCACGCCGGGACTCACACAGCAAACTATCTGCTGAACAACCAGCTCAGTCGCAGAAACCCAAACCGCTGACAGCCACATTTAGTCAGACGAATCCCAAACTCGCTGTAAATCAGGCCAGCGGACAATTACTACACACACAAAAATGACTGTAAATACTTATTACCATTGAGAAAAGCCACTGGAATTGGTCATTGTGGCAAGTTCTGTGGAAACACCAGCTCAGACCCAAACCTCGCTCAAAATGCAAACGCCCAGACATTTTTAGAATGGGAAAAGAGGAAAACAAAAGTCATTATTATACCGTATGAATACAGGATGCTCGTTAAGACACTGCGCCTTTCAAATACAATTTCAAATACATCACTGAGTTGGAGAAATCAGAGGAAAACAATGGGGATGGTCAGAAATATGGACTAACTTCCCAAAAATAAGACTCTTGGTAAGTTGACGGGGGGTAGACAGAGAGATGGCGTAGAGGAGACAAGGGGGAAAACTGCTGTTTCCCAAAATAAAAACTAGGGAGCACGACATGAAAGTACCAAGCAGCAGTTCTAAGCGGAACAAAAGGATGTTTGTTTGTTTTCACCATAGAGTTTGGCTGAACTCAAGCGAGCAGGACACTAAGAACGGCAAAAGCCTACCATGGTTCTAAAGCAAACAGAGAAGTTCACAGAGATGGGACCCATCAGCAGTTTTTAGGTATCTCCGTTAGGATCCACGCTCAGGACCCTGCACCACCGACGGATGGATGGTTGAAAACTCCTCAGAAGCGATGGCTACTCTACAAAAAAGCGCTTCAAAGGTTTGTTGAACAGCTCCACCCAAAATATACTGATTTTTTTTCCCTGCTTTCTTCAAAAGAAGCAATGCGTTTCGACTTGCTCCCTTTAAGCTTGACCCACTGGAAAACCAGTTACGGTAAAACAAGCATAATCCTCGCTGTGTCGATTGCTGAAAGAAAACGGAGTGTCAGGAGTCCCTTGTACTTTTCAAAGATTCAGGCAAGTCGCTCGGCAAACAACCAGAATCCCCACAAACCAGGAAGGGTTTGCCCCAGGCGTTATCCCTAGAGCAGGACAAGGCATCCAGGCGCTTTGGAAGAGCTGCTCCACAGCGACAGCACCCCGGCGGGCATCGCGGCGTTTGCTCCTGCCACTGTGAGATGTATCGCGAACGTGCTCCCGTTTTCAGAAATCCTCACATTTTTCATCCTTAATTTCCACCACAGCCAGCGCACAGGGAACGGGTCGCGTGGTCAGTCCATCGAGGAGCAGGATTGAAGCTGAATTTCCAGAAGTCGGNGCTCTGGCCGGGGGTGGGACGGGATCATCTCCAGAGGGCCCTGCCAGCCCTGGGATTCTGTGACTACATGTTCAGGCACTATGAGATTGGTTCTTCTAACACAGTATTCACTTAATAACGGGCACCACATTACTGCATTGACTATCGAAGACAAAGTAGAACATAAACGAATTACGTGGACTCTGTTACAAGCAGATGGAGTCTCAACGTTTCAGTGGAGCATCAAATTATGAATTGTCAGCGAGTCTCACCAGCCCTAGGCGCGGGGAGTCAGGGGGAGCTCGAACTATGCTGCACCCAAGTGCTGATGGACCTTTGTTAGTCGCCCACCAGCTCTTCACTCAACCTGGGGCCCTCGTACACTTTCCCGCATGTGTTTTGGAGAAGCAACAATTCTTCAGTACAGTGGAGCCATGGGATGAGGGGGAAGGGTTTTACACTGGAAGAGGGGAGATTTAGGTGAGATCTGGGGAAGAATTTCCTGGCTGTGAGGGGGGTGAGCCCCTGGCGCAGGTTGCCCAGAGAAGCTGTGGCTGCCCCATCCCTGGAGGGGTTCAAGGCCAGGTTGGACGGGGCTTGGAGCAGCCTGGGCTGGTGGGAGGTGTCCCTGCCCAGGGCAGGGGGTGCCAATGGGTGGGCTTTAGATCCCTTCCAAGCCAAACCAGTCTGAGTCACATGTAATGGGAGAAAACACAATTCCCGAGGCTTACAAGTATAAACGGAACGTCAACATTGATTGGAGTTGCTTCCAATTCACACCCACTGACGTGGAATCAGGAATGCATCTGGGACGCTATCAAACAAGGAGATTATTCCCCCTCTTCCCCGTCAACTTCCATAAATCGGCGAAAGCCTCCAGCATCCCGGCACGGCAAGGGGCTGGGGCCGTCTGAGAGCAGTGGAAGGGCATCCACAAGAGCAGTGGAGAGCATCTCGCTAAGCCAGCCATCTCCTAACACTGCACAAATTGTACGTCCAGCTTAGCGCCGGGATGCTGCGATGGCCTTTCTCCCTTTGAGCCAATTGTTAGCTTTTCACGGGAAGCAGCAGGGAAGCACATGTGAAACCTCTGCGGGGCTGGTGAGTGTCTCCATGCCTTGTGTGACTCTGCATGTAGATGAAGCAGCTCCGGCTTTCGGAGCTGCCGCTGCTTAGTTCTCAGAGAAGTCCTTTTCTCCCGCTCGGCTCCCTGCTGCGACAGCCCTTTTCAGTCTTTCTATCCCCCCCCAGCCTCTTCTCCTGCACAACACAGGGAAACTCCATTGAAATAAAGACCCAAGAGAACATGGGTTATTTTCTTCTCTTCAATCCATTTCAGAAAAGCTTTTTAATTGGGTTAAAAAAAGATGCTAAACAAAACGTAACGTTTTTCAGGCTTCTTGAACTAGTAGTAACAGATACCACTATTTAAGCATTGCCCAGTGGAACTAGCACGCATCAGCTGTGACCGGGAATTTAAAGCAAACTCGGAGATGTTTCTAGTTCCTTTAACGCGTTTACTCTCAAAACTTCTGCAAAAATACAAACAGACCAGAAAGCGCAGAAAACCAGAAGCTTCAAGTAGTTGCCCTTCCCACACCACGTTAAAATGATATAGGAAGAAGGGAGTGTGGGAGGCAGCTTTCACAAACCAATTCAACAGAGAAACCCACCTCGATGCACAATTAATAAGATTTCAGCCCAGAACTGCTCCTCGTACACACGCAGCCTACAGGAATCGTAGGAAGCCGCTTGCACACTAAGAGTACCCTCTGCGAGCGATGTGACGACACCGCGTGAATACATAATCTGGGCTACAAAGATGGGAGCCGCAGAGCTGCGCCGCTGAATCGCGCCCGCCGCTTCCCACCCGCTCCTCCCGTGCTGCTCCAACTCCGCTGTCCTTCCATTTCTCCAGCTTTTCAACTCAACTCTGTGTTTCAGGTCCTTCTGACTATTGAAACAGCAAACACCCTACCTGATGGCAATGGAGAACAAGTATTGTCTCCCCAGCATCCTGCCAACGACTTCTCTCAGCACGGGGACGCGCCTGGCACATCCCGGGATGCTCCATTTTTACGAGGAATGAACCTAAACCATGATCCAAGTCCCACAGAGATTCGTGCTGATTTGACCTTTGGAGCACGTTAGTGCCACTGATGCTACTCATGTCCAGTTGAAGCACGTACCTGCACCTCAAATTACAACAAAACCCCTGAAACCAGCCATTACTTCCAAATAAATTGCCCCCCAAGGGAACGCATCATCCCGCAGGGACCTCGGAAGGGCACTGATCAACCGGCAGTATTCTCTCCCTCGCGGGTTTCTCACTTGAACTTAAAATCCCCAAGAGTCTCCATACCCAAATTAAATCTTTTCCCCAGCAAACATTCACAGTGGAAAAGGCCTTTTCCTGTGTGACTCTCCCTCTCAGACGCTGTTGGGTTTTTTTTAATGACAACAATCCCAACATGCCACAACTATCCCAGGGAACTCGCAAGAAACAAACCCGCCAGGAAGAACTCCGTCATCAGAACTGGCAAAGCGGCTCAGCCCAAAGGGGCCGTCTAACCCACCCCGTCCCAACTTCCCCAGTAGCCAAGAGTGGACAGTTTGGAAAAAGAGAAAAAAAAAACCAAACCACCCACATCATCAATCAAACAGTGACATTTCCTCAGAAAACACTCTCTCTGCCCTCCAACAATTTATGGCTTAACTCGCCATAATATTGGCTGTCAACCCAAAGCCTTCCAGCCTCAAGGGCATTTCAAACATTGCGAAGTACAAATCTCCAGCAACATGCATAAACTTGGCAAAAAGCTGCGAGCTTCAGGCCCCGCATCCTGCTTTCGGGGAGAGTCGGGTGCCAGCAAAAGTGCATCGAAGCAGGAAAACACATTCAGAGGCCACAACGCTAAAAGGGACAACGTAATATTTGAAGCTCCTTCGACAACTGAACCAAATCAAGCTCTATTTTCCCCCACTGATCCCACAATCATTTCCTGCACTGTGGGAATACCCAGCCATCGGTCCATGATTACAGGAGATGGCGCCGATCACAAGCGCCTGCGCTGTTGCATAAAGGCAGCTCTTCTCTTCCAACGTACGCAGTAACAGAACCCAAGTTTTATGTTAGAGACATAAATATCTTCGTTCTCCCAGGCTGACAGTCACAAGGGGAACTTCAGGGCCTGTGGCATTACAATGTAGTTCAAAGTTCTATATGTAAAAGGTCTTTCCACCAAACTCTCTAATGACAACAATACTCATACGTTACTGTTTCCAGGGTATTAAAAATGACAAAATTGAGTTCATCCAGGCTGTGCTTCTCTGCTTTCTCCCGACACCAGCTTTCAGGGTTTTCCTGTTAGTATGCAATTTATTCACGCAGATACTTTCACACCCACAGCAGAATTCCAGCGAACGACAGGAAAAATGGCAAACAAAAAAGAGTCGTCCCTGCCTGTTTGTCTCACTCGGTGCAAGCTTCAGAAACGTTAGCGCTTGTGACGTTCTTCAATCCCATCAAGCCAGAAAGTGCAAATAGGCAGCATCAGCATGAGATGTAAGATCTTAGGCTTTCCTCACCCACTGTAATTAACACCTGGTAATTTCGAGTCGAGAACAAATTAAACCCCTGACATCCACAATCATACGTTACTTAGAAATCGATTTCTAGCTGAGGAGGGAGCACGTGGTTGAGCCAGGAATGGATTCGGACTGAATGGTTCCCAGGTTCATCAGGAAGCAGACAGCTCGCAGGTTTAAGTTGTACACGGTGAAGGTTAAACTCGTTTCCTTAGCCAGTATTTCTAGGGCTAACTGCAGAAGATTTGGCCTTAAGTAATTAGATAATTAAAGCTGAATCGCTCTGTGGTTGTCCCAGAACTGCCCCACCGCCTGAAGAGCAGCAGGCTGGGATTAGCCTGGCTGAATCGGAGACAATAGCGCTAACGCCGCTGCCAGCACAGCCGCCACCAGCAAGACACAAAGCCCTCTGCTGTCAAAACTGTCATAGGAACAGAGCATCGCGCCCCTCGGTCACTCTCTTACCTGAGGGGGGGCCTTCTTTAGCAGCACAAGTAGGGCTTGCAACACCAGATTAGAGAACCGTGGTCCAATTGGGACATAATCTGAAATGAAAAATGCATTTTAACACCCGCTAAGCAAATGCACGTTTAAGCCACTCCACTGTATCAAAACCAGTCCAAGGCTCCCAAAGTAAGTGGTTCCAGAGTATTCCTAGTTTGCAGTATTTCAGCATTGAGAATATTTCAATACTTCTGCCCAGCAGACAATAAAACTCTCTCTCATCGTCCTAACTCACCCAGGAGCCTCTCAATGTCGTCCACAACAACACAGCTGAGCTGGGACTTGTACGCATCATCAAAGATCTACAAAACAGCAAAATGACTCACGGTTAAATCTCAGCAGCAAAACTGCAATAGTCATGATAGGACCTGTTGACGTGGTTTTAGCTAAACACAGCAGTACTTAGAAGAATAAACAGAGAATGAAAAAGAGAAGTACCAAGAGAGTAGGCTCTATCTGCGTTTATTAAAACACTGCCATGTCAACAAATTCAGAGCTCGGGTTTGTTCATTTATCCCATATGATTTGCAAAAGAGCCAGCTGCCCCGCGTTTAACTGTAAGCAATGGGCAAAGCAGAACACCATTCCTCTGGTTTTTGGAGCTGGGGCAACACTGATAATGTAAAAATACACACACAAACACCCCACAGTTGTAATGCAATGACAAAGCTTCTCTGCCCAGGCTGGACATTGGTCACTTTGCCCAACAGCACCGTGCGGGGAGAAGGGACGAGCTCAGGTACGGACCCAGCCTCCACATCGCCCGTTATAGAGCAGCAAACCAGGGTCCTGCAGAGCTCTGGATTTAAATGGCAAGAAGCAAGGAGGACGTCAGGGGAACTGCAGGCTATCGCCAGCACAGGCTGGTGCAGCAACGTCCAAAAGGCTCCTTTTTCAATCTAAATTACAAACTGGGCTTCCAGCTACGAGCACTTTGCTTCTCTTAGAAACTATCCAATCCTGCAACAAGCTGATCTCAGAGTAGCGTTTCACTTACGTGCTTCATTCCGTATCACTCAGCCAGATGAGTAAGCGCTGGCTTCAGTCAGTGTGACCCCCTTCCTTCCACCCAGCTTCTTGAAATGATTAAGATGTTCAGCTTGTTTGCGTTCCCCCTGCTCCCCAAGTTGTTAAAACGCATTTAACTGACCCTTACTGCCTCCAAACTGCTCCTAGTCTGATTCGGGCAGCATTTATTCTTCCCAAGCGCAGCCCTCAGGCCCCTCCTGCCCATCTCTGCAGACAGAGCCCCAGACCTGCTGGCCACAGACCAGCTGTTTTGTGCCACTGTCAGCCACGGTTCCGCGTCAGACCCAACGGGGACAGAGCCGTGGCATTTCCCTGCGTCACTGAGTGTCAGTGCCACAAAAACACCCATTGGACTCTATAAACAACTATACACACAGGAAATTAGGGCCTACAGAGAGCAGAAAACAATCACGAGGGCAATTCACTTTTCTGCCCACTGGAGAACACAGAATTGGACTGTGACCGAGCAAAAGCGTAGGATGCGTAAGTACCTTCTTCATAGCCTGGCACTTGGCCGTTTCTGAAAATCCGATCATCTTATCAGGAGAACAGATCTTGATAAAGGGAAAGTTGGATTCTTCCGCTATTTTTGCTGCTAAGGCAGTCTTCCCGCTGTGGGGGGGACCTGGAACAAAGGGCACACGTAATGAAAACCAAGGGAGGAAACGGGTCAGGTAAGGCTGATGCTTTAAGCACGTTTATGATCTCATTCGGAGGTATCCGCATTTCGAAATGACTTTTTCTTTTCCTTGCAGAGGGAACACACAAACTCCTAGCGCAATCCAGTCCTCCAGGCGAAGGAAATAATGCAAGTATTTGAGCGCATGCAGACCGATTTGCCACGAAACCAACACAAAAGAGGACGTTACACATCTGGTGGGACTGGGACTGCAGCAGAACCAGGGTGTGTTTGTATTTCAGAAAATCCTCTTGAGCTGCGTTCATGTCACTTCTAAGTACGACTTCTGCAGGTACCGTGGTAAACAAGTCAACAGCACGAATGCCAGGTAAATAGCGACAAAGACAATTTGCAATTTGCCTGAATTCACACCAGAATAATGCAGAGCCCAAAGACACAGCCTCAACTATCCACCCCACGCAAATCAATTCGCAGTGCAAGAAGGTGTTGCAGCCGAGTGAATTGCCGGCCACCAGCACCCAGAATTATTCAGGCGATCCATTCAAGGTTAATTTCAAAGTGACAGACTGCTAAGCAATAGTGGGGATCCACGTTTGTTGACTTCAGGAAAAGAAAGAGGGAAGCGTTAAATAACAAATTCTACTCCAATATTTGTAACATAGATATTGGAACTAGTTTCCTCGGCTCTTCAGTCAGTAACAGCCTAGATCGAGGGCAATCACCTCTGTCTAACAGCAACACCTAAGCGTGGTCAGCTGAACTGTGGTTTGAACTCAGCTCATTGCACCGATGAGCTCTCCGGTGACTTCAGAGAGAATTTAGACAACTAATTATGCTAGAGATGTTTGCGCCGTAAAACATCCACATTTAGGTTCTAAGTGGGTACGTTCACTTCTCCATTGTTCCAAGAACACTGTTCCTTCTCTCAGACTGAGAAGCCAGTTTTAATATCTAAAGCAATTTCACCCAACTAAACTGGAAGAAACCGATTCTATTTTTCCTCCCACTTCATTTTTACATACAGTTGCAGGATATAACACATGACCATTTGGGCAACTGATGGAACAGATTACAGAAGTCACTTGGGGTTTTTTCTATATGTATTTTTTTCTGAAATTTACCTTCCAGAAGAACGCTAACCAAAGGAGTGCGGTCACTGTTCTTAGTCTGTTGAACAAGCAGCTCCCCGTCATCCAATACCCTTGTTACTGGATCGCCCCACTTAATAATACCGTTCATGATGTAGCTTGCATAGTCTTCCTGGTTGGTTCCAAACGCCTGGATTCAGAGAGGGAACATTTACTTTACTGAGAAATTTTGCATCACATCAAAAAACACAAAAGAATTAAACATCACCAAAGTGACCAAGACTCCGGAAGATGCTTAAGTGACACAGTCATGACCACCGGTGACATGCACCATTCCAGTTCGAAGGACTAAATGCTGTTGAAGACCATGTGCGTTTAGAAGTGTCTTTTCATATGCCCTCAAAATAAATTCTAATCAGTGCAAGTTGCCAACGGGTTCTGAATCCATGCCATCTAAAAACAATTTTCAAAAATGAGGTTTAAACCTCCTACTACAGTTCATATTGAAGCTGACATCCGCTAAGTGAAGTAACGAAAAGGGAGAGTGTACACAGACAAGGAGAAGACACTCCAAGTTGCTCTCTTTATTTGTTCTAGTCCTTATGATCCTTGCATGCAACAAAAGGTACAAACTCGGAGCCTTGGCACTGCAGGCAGAAAGGGGCTTCCACTCCCACCACACGGGACACCGCAGTCAGCCCAGGGCGCACCACTGCGTGTCTGATCCCAGAAGGAATCTGGCACCTCGTGCATTAACTCTACAGGGTGGCTACTACAGGAGTCACATAGGGCCTACTTACTGGTTTGATATCATTCTCCAGAGACGCGAAGAAGTCTCCTCTTGTCACACGCAAGCTCTCTGCCTTCTCCATATCCACTTCCACTTTGTTGCTGGCCTAATAAAGGCAATAAAAGACACTGAAGTACAGCAGGACCACACATGACCCCCTGTCGACTTCCACTCGCAGACCCAGCCCTGCAGCTGAACTGCATCAAGAAGGAAAACGCTTCTTTAGGAGACATTTGTGGGGCACATGCTGGATACCACTGGAGCAATCACCATCTCCACAGAGCCACGTCCACACGCCAGCCCCATGAAGTCATTCAGGACCAGTTGTTGCACTCCACTGGGTGGAAACGCGATGAGCGTGGCCATGACCCCACGTTTCAGAGAAGCCCCCCTTAGCAAAGAGCAGGAGGGCAGCTCTGCACCATCCTTCGTGCTGCTCTGCTCCCTCGACTACATAAAGCAAGTGTCAGCACGGCTCAGTGCTGCTCTGGACACCAGTCTCATCTCACCTGAGTTTAAATTTCTAGAAGTTATAGGAGATACATAGGTTCGCTTTAGGGTAGGGAACTACTCTTTCCATTTAGAGCCTGTAGAAAAAATTCTTTGTTACGCCTTTAGGGTGCTGGGCAGGAAGGGGGTGAAGCCTGTTTTCAGAAAGACAAATAAAAGTTTAGTTTAACCCAACTCTGAATCTACCCACATCACCTTTGGCAACTAAGCCAAAATAAGAATTATTCACATACCTCTATTTCAGTTTTCTATTCAACCCATGCACTTTCCTCTCTGCACAAGAAAGACTTTAAGGGGATTGGTAAATATTAGATTTCTTTCTGCTTTGCCTTTATTTGCTTCAGTTCAACCAAAGGCGTGAACCTCCCACGGCAGCGCTATCGGTCGCACTAGGAATGGAGAAGCTGCAGTGAGCTCAGCTCACCCCTCTCAATGAACAGTGTCACCTTTTTCCCATCTGCCGGTCCCAAACTGCCCAGCCACCCTCAAAAGCTAACGACGGGAAGCAAATGCACAGCAGAGACGGCACCAACCACTGCCATCGTTTGTAAGTCACCTCCATCACAACCAGAGGTACCACTAGGAGGTGGCCCAAAGCTGCTCCCACGGGAGCCAGAAGAGGTTTTTAATTCTTGAAAACAACTTGAGAGTAGCCTTTAAGGCTGGAGACCTTATCCATACACCCGCAGACTTTAAAGCCAGCTGCAGATGTGTTACTGAGCACGGCCACAGCTCCGCAACACGGAGCGCCTCCATTTACTAGGATTATTTGTAGATCTGCAAGTATATTGATTGCCTTGGGCAGCCATCAGGAATTAAATGGATTTGAAGCAACTTTTCCACTCAACGGCATACAAACGCTGGCTCTTACGCACTAATCCTATGGGTTCAGCCTGCTGAGGATCCTGAGTGGAGCCAGAGATAGCAGGAAAAGGATTAGTCACAAGAGGGGGCAAAGTTGATCTGCGAAAATCAATTCATCTAACTGGTAAGTGGTAAGGCAGAAACCTCTTTTTAAGTAGCACAAAGATGCTGAGGGGCTGGAACACCTCTGGGATGGAGAAAGGCTGAGGGATTGGGGGCTCTTCAGCCTGGAAAAAAGACGGCTGAGGGGGGACCTTCTCAACGCTGATAAATACTGACGGGGGGGTGTCAGGAGGATGGGGCCAGGCTCTTCTCAGCGGTGCCCAGGGACAGGACAAGGGGGAACGGGCACAAACTGGACCATGGGAAGTTCCACCTCAACCTGAGGAGGAACTTCTTTCCCGTGAGGGTGGCAGAGCCCTGGCCCAGGCTGCCCAGAGAAGGGGGGGAGTCTCCGTCTCTGGAGACATTCCAACCCGCCTGGAGGCGTTCCTGTGCCCCCTGCTCTGGGGGACCCTGCTCTGGCTGGGGGGGGGACGGGATCATCTCCAGAGGGCCCTGCCAGCCCTGGGATTCTATGAGGCAAAAGATCTTCATTTCTTCAAGTGCAACCTTGAAGGGCTTTCTGGATAATTTCTGGATTTCCCAATTATATCGTACCAAATTTCTCTAGACTCCGAATATAATTTTCATTGAAAGTCACCCAAGTCTTACAATACCACCTGCTTCTACCTGAGAGTACAATGGCCCCACATGATCAGGAGGTAAAAATTTGGGATTTCACGGAGTTTCTTGTAAGGCATAGCAACCTCTGTCACCTTTGCCAAAGGTCACAGCGATGGACGAGTCAAATAACTTGGACCCTCAAAGACGTGCCTCAGAGACCCTCTCCTGACTAGGATGGCCTACAAGAACACACAGTGCATGGGAAGAAAAAAAGTTAAGAATAATCACATTATGTTTATCTTGTAGAGTAGCAAATGCAGTCTCTGATGAGAAAACTCAGGAACCCAGACTGGCCAACACCACTGTGCCAAACAAATACTTATAACCCCACGACGGCTGAAATGACGGAGTCCCTCCTCACCCATCACACAGAAATACAGAAACGCCAAATTTATCACATTAGCAGATCTTTAGTACAGGCTGACCCCTCTTCTACTTTGCTGAGGGAAGTGAAGGGACTCGAAACGCTATTAATATATTCCTGAAGTTGTGCGTACACTTAGAAACAGGGGCATTGCTTTCTTTCCCAGCCTTTAATGAGTTAGACACTTTAATTTTTAACACGCATACTTTGAGAGATTATCAGAAGAGCGTAAATTATTCAGAAGAATAATGCCCCTCGATTTTCAGTTTGTGCTCCTGCTTCTCGCAGGTGCTTCTGAAAACTAGGTCAGGCCTATGATGTATATTTTAAATTTTGCAGTACTGGTAGGAGAGAATAAAGTAACTTAGTGCATCATTTGGCTGGAGACATCTTCAGAATAAACAAGAAGATTATCCAAAAATACTACGTCAAAGTGTTTGAAAAGAAAAAGAAAGCCCGGCCGCTTCCCATTTGGCATCCACATACATCTATTATTAAGATGTCAATCACGTACCAACCCCACGGAGGGGACTGACTGCTCTTTCACATTTATGCGCTGCCATTTTCTCTTCTCCTGCCGTGACATTTTGGCACAACAGGGAATATATCAAAACACTAATCGTCCCCAAACTCCCCCGAAATTCAAGCACTGAAAAAAACATCAACGAGAAGAAAAATTAATTACTGAAGGAAAATGCTTTGCTTGCAAAGGGATGAAGATAGCGCCAGAGGTGCTGATTATTTTTTTTTTTTGAGACAGAACACAAGAAAATTAGAAACTGTTGATGCCTGTGGTTTTTTGCTATGGAAAACAATTACTAACTTTTCAAGTATTACAGCTATAAAAAAAAACAGTAGAAAGAGCCATTTTTCCTTTAAAAAGAATGTTTCCAAGAGATATAAACATCCAAGCAACCAAATGATTTATGATTAAATGAAAATATGATTTGCTTTCTTCATATTCGAGGCTGAACAGACTTTGTACTTAAGAACACACCAGTGCTGTGGAACTGGTGTCCAAGGCTTTCCTCTGCAGCAATTCCCACCAGCTCTTGGCCAGCAGAGCAAGGGGGCTGCGTCTCTCAGCTTCCTTCTTCACAAACTAATCATCTCGTATTTCAACAGCCGCGAATACTGTGTTTTGCATCTGGATTAATATAACCTGACATTTCATGGTCCTTAACTCCTTCAGAGACACCCTGACCTCCCCCAGGCAGCAGCCATTGGGAAGGCAGGCCAGCGCTCCTCTAGAACGGAGGGAGCCGAGAACACGATGAGTCTCTACGCGCACTGAGACGATCATCAATGAATTGTTATTTGAAATGGAAGACGTTGTACAAGCCCCTTCGGAATTCCACCAAGATTTTAGCATCAGCAACATCTTGGAGCCAAAGATTCCTTCCACTGCTTAAATACTTGTCCACTCAACACACATCTCCTTTTCATTGCTTTGAGCACGGCCCTGCTGGTATTATATATTTGCTGTTCTCCAGGTTCTTGCATTAGGAACGAATAAACAGTTGTTTCCCATTCACCAATTCCAGGCTACTCATGATTTCACACACTTTTTGTAACCCTTCTCCATGTTTTCTTCCGGCTGAGAAATGCCGGTCTAGCCATGGAGACCCTCCCATTCCTCTGACCTGCCCCGCTGCTCTTCCACGTCCTGGTCCCACCATGACCACTCAAGGTGGGTGTCCCAAGGCTGCACAGACTCAAATATCCCAGGGATTTCATCCAGGACATAATCACAGCCTCGCTGGCTCTGTATACCTCTCCCAGTAAACTCTAATGTTGCATTTGCTTTTTTCACTGACATGGGCTGAGCTGCTATTTCAAGATCACTGTAACTCCAAGTAAGGGTGGGCTCAGCCCCTATCGCTGCCTCTACCTTTTGGAATTTCCTTTCCCCAGCACACACTTAAATTCACTGACTACATCTTGTGCGCTCACCTTATTTCAAATGCCTCCTGCAGTGTTCCATAGGTACCCTTCACCTTTATGACCACAAAACAGCTCTGAGCTTGTAACTTCTCTTTTCCTCCCTCGTTACAGATCAGTTACGAGCACGCCGAGCTGCACGGGCTGCAGCAGAGACCCCTCCCGTACGACTGGCTGTTCCCGTTGCCACCCCTTGTCTCCTGGGTCATCCATAAACTGAGTTCAAGACTTTCAGTTCTGATCAAAATGCACTGACAAGCAACCACCTTCCCTTGCACCGAGCTACTCAAGAGCCACTTGAAGGTCAGGAGATGAGAGCAGTAATTCAGAACCAGGTAGAGGCACAGTGGAAAGGTGGTGTCCGTATGAATTTCACCTCCTAAGGTATGCTGAGATGCCACTACCCACTTGGAAGTAAACATTCGAGAAAAGACTCCAAACAATTATTTTCCCTTTTTTTGCCCCAGTGAGAGATGACAGGACTGACCTTAATGTGTCTGTTCATGGCAGTAGACTGAGCAGCTCGAACTAAACCTTCTAATTCAGCACCACTGAAGTTTTTAGTCTCAACTGCCAGCTCGGCAATGTCCACGTCTTCAGCCAGCAGCTGGTGTTCCCGCATCCGCACGGTGTGGATATGAAGAATCTGAAATCGGCCCTTCTCATCTGGCAAACCTGAGATTTTAAAGAGAACACACGTCATTCCTCGGCCCAGCAACTGCAGCCGAGCCCTTCCCTCTCCCCAGTGCTCCCACCTCCAAAGACTCTTCTCACCACGAGCAATTAATTCCTGCAAGTAGAATATATGACAATGCTTTTAGTTTGAGAACATTCAACTACTAACTGCCCTCGGCAAATTAATTCACATCACTAATCACCATCAGCATCACCAAAATAGAGACAAGTGTAACATTTAGTTTCTTTCCTTGGGATTCCTCCAAGTTGGTTGCTCTCAGGCTTCCATACCAGGACTTCACCCTACACAAAGGCAATCTGGTCAGTCCCTCGGCATCCCTAAACCCAGCTCCCACCTTGCAATTACAGAATTGTAAAATCATAGGATAGTTTGGGTTGGAAGGGAACTTTAAAGATGTAGTCCATCCTCTGCTGCCACGGGCAGGGACATCTGTCAGTAAATTCAGGCGCTCCAAGCCCCGTCCAACCTGGCCTTGAACCCCCCCAGGGATGGGGCAGCCACAGCTTCTCTGGGCAACCTGGGCCAGGAGCTCACCCCCCTCAGAGGGAAAAATTTCTTCCTCATAGTCCATCTAAACCTGCCCTCTGTCAGTGTAAANCCTTAGGGATTGCGCTGACGTTGAGCCATTAACTATTTGGACACGGCCCAGACAATTCCTTATCCATCTAACAGTCCATCCATCAAACTCCTATCTCTCCAACTTAGGGCAAGAGTGTTCTGGGGACCTTATCAAAGGCCCTACAGAAGTCAAGGTAAACGAGATCTGCAGCTCATCCTCTTATCCACCACCACAGTCGCTCCACCACAGAAGGCCACCAGATTAGTCTGGCCCAATTTGCCCCTTGTGAAGCCACACTGGTAGTCTCTAATTGCCTCCCTATCATTCACATGTGCCTACATATCACAGAATACCAGGTTGGAAGGGAACTCAAGGATCATCTGGACCAATCTTTCCAGGCAAAAGCACAGTCTAGACAAGACGGCCCAGCTCCTTGCCCAGCTGAGGATCTGTTTCATGACCTTACTGGGCACTGAGGTGAAGTTAAACTGGTCAGTAGTTCCCAGGGTGCACTTTATTACTCTTTTTCAGGGGTGTGATAGTCCCTTTTCTCTAGTCACTGTGGACTTCACCTGACTGCAAAGATTTTTCAAATATGGTGGAGTAGCTCAGCAACTACATCAGCCAGTTCCCCCAGGACCCTGAGATGCATATTGTTGGGTCCCATGGACTTGTGTACGTTCAGGTTCCTCAGGTGGTTCTCAAAACCGATCTCCTCTTCGGATGGGAGGGACTTTATTTCCCTGCCTTGAGGTCCAGGGACTTGAGAGATGGGGGAAGAGGGATCACCAGTAAAAAATGAGGGTAAAAAATTGTTGTCAACCTCACCCTTCTCCATGTCGTTCCCACTGGTTCTCCTGCCTTACACTTCTCCTGCCTGCACATTTTCTTTCACCTTCCTTTTCTGGCCAACACACGCCTGCCTTATTATTCTTCACGTCCTTTGCCAAATTCAGCTCCAACTGTGCCTTAGCTTTCCTGATCCCATCCCTACACAGCCCTATGTGTTCCTAAATTCTTCCCAGGACACACGTCCCTGGTTCCTCTGCCTGTGTTTCCTTCTCACACTTCAGTTTCACCAGGTGGTCCTCACTGACCCGTGTTTGTCTCCTGCCTTCCCTGCCTGATTTCTTACCTATGGGAATCAAAAGCTCTTGCACGCTAAGGAAAAGCTGCCAGCTCTGTTCTGCTCCTTCAGCCCCGAGGGCAGTTCCCCAGGGGGTCCCATCCATTAATTACTTAATCAACTGAAAGTTCACTCTCCTAAAATTCAGGGTCTTGACTTTTCTCTTCCCCTGGCCTACGCCATTCTCATGCAATGCTCATTTTCTCCGACTGAGGTGAGACTTTCCCTGTTTGCACCTTAGCGAGTCCCTTCTGAAATGGCTATAATGGAAGAGAGAGAAAAGCCTTTTTGTAAAAGACAGCGTAACAAGTCAGCCTGGCACATCATCCTCCTGGTAAAACCCTGCCGTTCCTCAGCTCACTTTCCAACCTGCCTTCACAGCCTTTATTACAAGGGTCTGACAATTTGCACTGAGTATTTGTGCTGAGCGTATGTGAAAAGACATTTTAAAATGTGCATGGTCTCCAGCAGTGTTCAGTCCTTATTATCTGATAATTTATTCTAGGGATGCCTCGCTCAGTCCCTGTAATTTATTAAATTTAATTAACTTTCGTCAACAAAAGATGCAGGTACTACACCTGCGGTGCAACCAATCTCACCCGTGTTTACCAATAATAGTTGCTATTAGGAATTTGTTTTCAAGTATGAGATTGTTCAAAGACGACTGCCATTGTGGCCACACTTCATCCCTAAAACACTCTATTGAGACTTTCCTTCCATTCCCTGTAGCTCTGTTAATTTGCAAAGACTGCATCTGGCTACAGTTTTTGCCAGTGCTAATTCTTTCTCATTACTGTTTGTCAGCCTGACTTCCAGTACGTACTGCTATGCACTTCTTTACCCAATTTTCCTTTTTTGTGTATTATGCCAGGAATGGGCACACGTCTCTCTCAACATCTATTCCTGAGTCTAACAAATGTCATGGTCTCTTCAGTCTCCAGCATATCTGAAACCACCCGTGCTGTGGCTGCTCCACAGCTGGTGCTCCCGTTGGATCTCTCATCCTTACATCCTGCAGGAGCCACACACACATAACATCTGACAGAAACTCTTTTCTACAGCCCCCAGGACTCCGGAGCAGCAGCTCACTGCCCGGTTGACCTCTGCGGTGCCTCAGCCAGCAGCTTCCCTTCCTCATTCCTCCTTTTGCCTAAAATCTTCCCTTTTCAGGTATCACAAAAACTTTTTCCTGTTTCTGGCTCTTTCAAAGAGTGATGTTACCCTTTAACGATAAGAGGAAAAAGCCCCTAGTGAGCTCTTAAGGCTACACTGATCAATCAGATTTCAGGAGTTCCCCCCGACCCACACCAGCACAGACAACTACAATGCTGCCTGCCGCTCTAGTACGGTAACAGATGATTTTTAGGGTACCGTGGACATTTTCATCTAATTTTCTGCAACTGAAAGGAAACAGACCATGGCCTCGCCTGTTCCTTTTCTGTGACTCGCTGCAGTTTGGGAATTTTTACCTTTACAACTGTCGCTGTGCCTAGCTCGGAGCACAGGAAACATTTTGTGATATTGGGATGTCTGGGGAGGGTTAGGGGAACATGTTTTATGAGCTGTTCCAAATGACACACCTGAAACTGCATTTCCAATCTTTAAATTAACCATGGATCCCAACCAATTTGAGTTTCTCACTCAAGGCAGGAGCATTACGGTTTTACTCAGTCCCAGGCTATTCTCTGAGCATTCAAACTTTGTCCTGAAGCTCAGGACTGAGCACCACAGTCTGCGCACCCTTTAGACTCCACCATGATCTTTACTGATCCAACTTCTGATCTCAAACGCAAAGTTAGAAACTTGGTTTCACGAATCTAAGATGATCTGGGCTGAATTTCTTAATAAATCCTACATTATCAGATATTCCTTTATTTAATTTGCATTGGTGTCAGCAAGATGTGCGTAACTATAAAAGTCTCTTTTAAGTTACTGACAGATGGCGTTCTTTTCCAGCTCACTAGAATAAACGGCTAAGTGAGCTCTTCAGCCCACTTCTAGTCCTGTTGATGTAATTAATCCTGCCCTGCTGATTTCTGAAGCCAACAGCCAGCGCTGTTTAACATTTGAGTTCCTGCAGTGAAAGCCACCATTATCACCTCATGCAAATAAAATGGTGCCTTCCAACCCCTATCATTCTGTGATCGGCATTCCTCCGAGTCGTGCATCGCTCACACGCTGTGCTGTGCTCTCCTGCTCTGCGACTTCAACAGTTCCCCAGTTCCCACCTAGGAACGGTCTGGTGCTACCACTTGGCTCCTTTCTTTCATGTAGGAGACTCGGGGTCCTGCCTGCCTGGACCTACGCATTCTGCTGGACAGAAACTGATACCAGGTTAAGGGCTTATCAGTAGGTAAGTCTAAAATGCCTTTTTAATTGGCTGATTAAATCTACCTGTGATATTATGGAGTGGGCTGTATGAAGTTTAGCACCTATGCCATCCTGCTTAAATGTTCACATTATGATATGCATCTGCTACGTGGGCTTACATATTGTGATACGTCGGCTTGCTTACCGATCTCCATTTTCACCTCCAGTCTCCCCGGTCTCAGCAGAGCCTCATCAATCAGGTCAGGTCTGTTGGTCATCCCTAAATTCAAAGTTAAAAACAAAATAAGCATTATCTGAGCTTACTAAGTGGGTCTCCAACTCCGGGATACAGCCCATAGAGCTAAGAAGATACCTCAGGGAGTCTCGAGAAAACGGACAGAAGATACCCATCTCCAGAAATACTGGAAAAGTGGTGCCTGAGGCTAAGTCAGGGCAAGAGGGATCACACCTGTGTCCGTGACTGTATCTGCAGGGCTCAGCGCAGCAGAACAACGACACAGCTAGAGAAGCCTCACTCTGTATGCCCACACATCCATGTATATCATTCCTTGCAAGTGTTCCTTAACTACAAAACACTTGTTATCACAAGCTAAAGGGGGAAATGGTTGAAAGCAGAATATCAGCCTACTACAGCCCCATCTCCCTTTAAATCTGCTCCTGATGCTCGTTAAACACGGTCTCTCAGTCTGGATTAGTGCAAAGAGATCCCATCCCAGTGATGACGATTTAGCTGACCTGTAGTGAGCAAAACATCAGCAGTTTGCAACCAGACCCCATAACAGAGAAAGTCAGCACCGCCGTACCAATCACAAGGATGTTATTGAGCTGCTCTACTCCATCGATTTTAGACAGCAACTGGTTTACAACAGTATCATGGACTCCAGTGCTCCCCGCCATGCTGCCTCTCTGCTTGCAGATCGCATCGATCTCATCAAAAATGATGATATGCACGCCGCTGTTTGCTCCAAGCTATTGGAGAGAAAAACATGTCAGGAATGCCACATGTCATCACCGAAAGCGATCCAAACAAAATAGTCACTTCTCGACGAGCTCAGCCCCAGAGATGCAGAACATCATGGGTTTAGTGTCACATTACATACGTATCAGACCCCCTTCCAGAGTAAAATCCTGCCATCCTCCAAACCGGGGAGGGATGGTGGGCTTTGCCCAAACACGGGACTTCACTGACGGTGGTAAGAGCAGGAGCATTTTGAGGACGACAACGAGAGTGAACACGGAAAGCACCAGCCCAAAGCTGGAAGACGCAGCTCAGGCAAAGGGCGGCAGAGCTCTGGGTGTGGGGAAAGCCCTCTGCCAGGGAGACGGAGCACAGCACGGCTGCGGAGGGACGCCCCCGCTGCGGACAGTGCCCCAGGCTGTACTAGTGTTAGCAAACACACAGCTTGCCAGAGCAGCCTTGGTCTTAATATTTTTAAGGAGCCCGTTCGTTCAGAGCCGATCAGGAACAGAACTGCTTATTTCCAGGTTCACTCAAAGGTGAAGCCATTGCAGCTGGTAAGAGAACAGGATACTTTTTGTGACATTATTATGAAGCTTTTTCCCTTCAAATTCCACCTCTAAAACATCTTTTGTGGACAGTGGAGACCACGTTAACACTGGGTAAATGTGCTGTCCCTGGCAATCTGCCCCAGACACAAGTCATTACAATACCAACCTTTTCGAGACCTTTTTAATCTCGCAACTTGTCATCAGGACCATCCCCTCCAGCCAATATAAAGTCTATTTTAACAGGTGTGTTATTGCGAAGGAGAAGCAGCTCACAGCTTTCAGTAACATTGCAACAACCAGAGAGGAGGAGATTGCTTACATCTGTACGGGTTGCCACGCAAAGCTGACATTGATTAATAAATCTTTTGCAAAAGAAAATTAAATGATTTCAAGCCACTGGCAAAATCTGCAGTCTTGTTAGGCGTAAATAAAATTAAAGGAGACAACGTCCTTTGCTAATGTCTTCTGAAAAGATTTCCCTATATTTAATTGTGATTTGCCTGAAAGTGTTATTTTCTCTACCAGAAAATCTTACCAAGGTTAAGTGATCCACATCAGAAAAACATTACTGTAGCACACATTAAATAAGTATTTACATCTTCCAACCGAAGACTGGGCTTTTGATAGCCAGCTGAAGTAATGGAAATCAAAAAACAAGTTTGGAAAAAAAAGAATCTTTTATCTCCACTTCCAGTTTCAAAGACCTACGATCTCTAGTTTCAAGACACTATTCTCATCCATTAGTTTTCCGCAGAGAAAAATTAATGATGCATCAATTATAACCCTTCAAGGATCATAATATATTTACAATAATAATCCTGTAACCCAAAAACCTGAAACCGTGAAAGCTTATTTGAAATCTATCCTACGTTATGTGCCACCTGTCTTTAGTAGCAAAAACCCAAATAGATTGATTATGCCTCCCCCTCCAAAAAAAAAGAAAAAAACAGGGTGAAGTTTTTGCAATCCTGCTGTCACGCACTTTGGTGGGTGCCACCGCAGCACACCCCGCACAGCGGGACGGGCCCGGCTGTATTACTGTACAATAATGGCACGGGACTCACACAAACTGCCCGCCTGCGGCACAGCTCGCCGGGAGACCTGCTGCCTTTTCAGGTTCTAACATTCTCTTTCCCCACTGACATCGTGCAGAACACTGACGTTCAGCGACTTGCAAGGAATAACTAGACGCACAAGCTGAGCAGTGACTCAGCCTGTTAATGTAAGCAGCAATTTTGTGATTATAAACCTCCTTTCCGGTCATCCCGGGCACGCTCACACTGACCATGCTGTTTATCTGTGTTTGCATTACCCGTCTTTGTTCTTCTTCTGCATCAGCAAACAGCTTGCGGATGTTGGCCTCGGATTCGCCCACGTATTTATTGAGGATTTCTGGACCATTCACCACCTTTGGTTCTCTGGCATTCAGCATCTTGCCAATCTGTCTCGCCATAAGCGTTTTACCACAGCCTGGAGGTCCGTACAAGAGAATGCCTTTCACATGCTTGCAGCCTGGAACAAGAGAGAAGGGGTTTAGAAAGCAGGCGTGGGACGGAAACAGTGAAGAGGGAATTGCTGCTTCGAGCAGGGGAGATTTACAGGGACCTGGCAGAGGTGGGCACCGGCCTCAGCTCCGCTGCCTGCCGTTAGCAGCGATATTGCCAGGGTGGATCGGAGTTGTTCCAACGATCTGGCAACAGCCAAGAAAAAGGATCCATCCAGCAGGACAAATGCTGCCCCACACATCGGGCATGTGGAGGAACCAGCTAAAGACGGAAAGCGTGGATTATAACTCCTGGTTCACAAGACAAAGCAAGAGGTGAACAACGTACTTTTCGGCTCAACTCAAGGCAGGAGTAGGTCCCAGGGATGCCGAGCACCCGCAGGCAGTGAGGGGCTGCAGGGACTTCTACATCCCCATATGCCCCGAGCACCAAGCAGAGATGTTCCAGCAATTTGGGACAAGCACGTGCTGCGTTTGCTTCCTTTCTCTCTTCTCCTGGGGGGACACACGGTGCCTGCAAAGGCAGCTGCCCTCACAGAGGAGTTGCAACTGAGCTTAGTTTCCAGGTATGTAAGGAAAATGAAGCATCGGACCCTTAAAGTTACTCAACTGATGTGTCAACATAGATCAAATCCACTAATCTGATTTTTGAAAGAAAAACCAGGGAATTATCATGTAATAGTGCCTGAATTTTTACCCCTGTATTAGGCTTTAATGAGTCCCATATAATACCTCTACTGATTCCAAGTTTATAGGAAAAGTATTGAGAAAACTAAAAAAGGCGTCTAAGAACCTCTAGAACCAGAGGCTCAAACAGCTTGACCTGTAAGTAAGAAAGACGTGAAACGGTCTAGTTTATTCAGTAACAGGACTTTGATCCCTGTGCATGAGCACTGGCATTTCAGTCCTCTCCCCTAGGGAAACAGGGCACCGCCGCTGCAGACTAACGCCGGACACGTCCCCGGCAGCAACAGGTACAAGTTCCCCAAGTGCCCACAACTCCTGTGTGACCAAGAAAGGTTGTGTGGAGTGTTGGTCAAACAGCTTGTGAGCCCCAGACGTATTTTATCAACTGTCTGAATATCCTTATGCCTGAACACTTCATGCTCTGCCTCACGCTATGCTGAGAGGTCACGGTACCGCACGTGTCTACGATGAAGCTTGTGCTCTTCATTTAATGGGACTATCAGCATATAGACAAGGTCTAGCCGGGCAGAAACAGTAACTGCATCAAGACAAAACCTTTTTCCCGGGAGCAATCCAGAGGGGCTGGTGTTGGAAAACCCTGAAATAGGGGAGCAGAGACCATGTATCAGCACCAAGTTTTAAAGAGTGAGCAGCAGAGGCAGGGAAAGCCTCGGAGAAGCAGAAAGCCGCAGTTCGGTAGCAGAGGTGACCAGCTGCAAAAACAGCAAAGGGAAACACAAGTTCCCTGGGGAAGACAGACACAGGGGCTATACACTGCCCGATTTAAATGACACGTACAAGACAGATTAAGGCACAGAGCGAGTCTGGACATTGTCTGGTCGCAAAGTGGTGAGGAAGTAGAAGACAGAAATAATATAACTTATTTTGTCTAAATCCTTGTACTTCCAGCAGATCTCCTTTTCCTCTTTTCCAGGTAAAATTGAAGACCAAAGAGTAAACTCAAAACTATGAGTAAACAAACATATTTTCATCATTTAGGACACAGCAGGTATTTCAGTAATTTAGCTCTTGCTACGCAATTTCAAGAGCAATAAAAAGTCTTAGTTCCTCACTGTTTCTTTTCCGTGGGCAAAGTGAAGACGCAGACGTGCAGACAGCACAGCACACGGCCCACGCAGGCTCAGGATGCCCTTCTCGTGGTTTAGGCCATCCCGGCCACACACGGCACCAACGAGCTGACAGAGTCCTGCATCTGCTGCCCTTCCTGCGGAGTCACGACGACTTCAGGGCACCGCCACCCACACCGGCCGGACGGTGGGGACATCCCGGGGAAGGAGACCTTGGGGAAGCTGAAACCACTGCAGCCCATGGGAAAACAGCACCTTTGGAACCTGCCCCAACAAACACTTCGACTTCAAACACAACTGGAGAGGCAGGGAATTCAGCAGCACCTTCTCCTTGTCTCTTGCTCCAGGTTTGCAAGGGCATGGAGTGACAGGATGAGGGCAGTGGCTTTAAACTAGAGCAGGGCAGGGTTAGATGAGCCATTAGGGAGAAGTTCTTTCCACTGAGGGTGGTGAGACACTGGCCCAGGGTGCCCAGAGAGGGGGTGGAGGCCCCATCCCTGGAGTCATCCAAGGCCAGGCTGGATGAGGCTCTGAGCAACCTGCTCTAGTTGGAGATGTCCCTGCTCCCTGCAGGGGGGGGACTGGATGGCCTTTAGAGGGACCTTCTGACCCAACACACTCTACGGGTCTGTGAAGTTCTGCACAGAATCCCCCCACTTGTGCTCCGGACAACAAGTGAGGAACAGAAGATACTGCTGTATTTGAAGATTAGAAACTCCTATGTTTTGTTTCAAGAAAATTTAGCTAAAACCTAAGAAACCTTGAAGTATTCATTGTTTAAGGAAAAAAGCAACATGTTAATTAGTGAAAAGTGTGCCATGCCCTACCTGACATCCACAGCACATTCACTCCTGCAGTTTGACTGTTTTACGGATGCAAACCACCCAACAAGAGCTCTGCACTGCTTACGATCCACGTGAAAGGCAAAGCCCCCAAAAAGCAGCAAACTGAGGGCACAGAGCTCAGACCTAGAGGACCCAAGTTCAGCTTCTACCATCATCAAGAGTTTAACGAGCTTGGTCAGGTCGAGTTGTTTGTCACCACCGGGGCGGCTTCCCTCCTGGTCTCCGCGTTGTCTCAGCTCCGTGGTACGTTCACCCCACACACCAGAGTCCTCACAGCAACGTCCTGCCTTCAAACAACAAGCACTTTTCTCCTTTATTAACCTCCTGATGCTCAACTGTCATTTCATTTACTTCCATACGTTACAGCGATAAACAATTAATTTCAATCTGAATAATCACTCGATACAAAATAATTCCTATTACCCACACGCACCGCTCTCGCTCTCCTCCAGTAGTTCACACACTTGAAGTGAAGTTTCAGGAGAACGTTGCTACGAGGAGCACCTGATGCTTCCCAAAACCCCAGCAAGCAACAGCGCCGCGCTGAATAAGCACCAAAATAAAGCTGAAAGATTCTTCTGGGCTGCTCAGTAGATAAAAAAAAAAAAATACCACAAAAATCAAGAGATCTCGCTAAAGAGAATTCATTAGTGAACTTTCAGGCATCTACGAGTCAAAAAAAATAAACAATATGCACTTGTCAGTGAAGACGGATTTCACACAGGAACGAATGAGGCATAAATAAATGAAAAGCCATTCCTGTCAAATCAGTGTCACGGAAGGTATTGTTCGCGTGCTTGTGGAGGAACGTGATCGCCGGTGTCGCCGAACAGACCGACGCAGGGTTTCGCCGATGAGTGATGCTTTGAAGGGAAATCCCGAGCAAAGCGATGCCCCGGCAGCCCCGCGGCGCTCCAGTGAGAGGCTCGCAGGGGCCGCGGGCAAGTCAGGGCACGAGAACGCAAACAGGCCCTGGAGCATCCTGAAAGAGGCAGGAAAACTGTGCTGTAGAGTAGCGTTTTTCTCCAACATACCTTCAAAAACGAGATACAACTGCAGAGTCCTACTTATTTTTTTTTTTCCCCTCTAGTTTTCCTACCTTTCACCATCTCTCTCCTAGAAGGGGGTACAACCTAGTTACACCCACTGGAAGCTTCTCTTCTGCAGCCCAAAGGAAAAGGAAACTGAAAAGCTCAAATACTCCCCTCTGTGTGAGCAAAGGGCTCACACACTGCACCCGGGCTCTCATCGCCCAGGGCCGGCACGTATGGAAAGGAAAAGGCAAACTGGCAGGGTTACGGCCGGTGCCTCCGGGGAAACAGGACTTTGAGTCCCTCTGAATGAGACCAGAGACCCCTCCAGAGCAAAACCACCAGCTCTGGGGCACAGCGGGTTCCCAGAGACAACGCGACAACTACCAAACCTCACCCAGACGAGCTCAGCCGCTGCTGGGGAGCCCACGCTGGGGCTTCAGCAAGTAACACCCCACAGGTGTGCTCCTCACGTCCCAACATCAAAACCAAAACTGAACACAGCAGCGCAGGATGTGTTGGGTGGAAGGGACCTTTAAAGGCCATCTTTAGTCTGGAAAAAAGACGGCTGAGGGGGGACCTTCTCAACGCTGATAAATACTGACAGGGGGGTGTCAGGAGGATGGGGCCAGGCTCTTCTCAGCGGTGCCCGGGGACAGGACAAGGGGGAACGGGCACAAACTGGAGCATGGGAAGTTCCACCTCAACCTGAGGAGGAACTTCTTTCCCGTGAGGGTGGCAGAGCCCTGGCCCAGGCTGCCCAGAGAAGGGGGGAGTCTCCGTCTCTGGAGACATTCCAACCCGCCTGGAGGCGTTCCGGTGCCCCCTGCTCTGGGGGACCCTGCTCTGGCCGGGGCGGGGATGGGATCATCTCCAGAGGGCCCTGCCAGCCCTGGGATTCTGTGATCTAGTCCCCCCCTCTGCAGGGAGCAGGGACATCTCCAACTAGATCAGGTCGCTCAGAGCCTCATCCAGCCTGGCCTTGGATGTCTCCAGGGATGGGGCCTCCACCCCCTCTCTGGGCAACCTGGGCCAGGGGCTCACCACCCGCAGTGTGAAGAACTTCTCCCTAATGGCTCATCTAACCCTGCCCTGCTCTAGTTTAAACCCCTTCCCCCTCGTCCCCTGGCTCCCCTCCCTGATCCAGAGTCCCTCCCCAGCTTTCCTGGAGCCCCTTGAGGGACTGGAAGGTCGCCCCGGAGCCTTCTCCAGGCTGACCCCCCCCAGCTCTCTCAGCCTGTCAAGACCTGGCTGCCACTGAATGGGCAACATCGAGAGCTGCGCCTTAGTCAGGTGGAAGAACATTCCTGAAAGCAAAGCAATTAGTTCCTCTTTAAATAAAACTGCCACGAGCTACGCCAGTAGAGATTTCCCTGTACGGCTCCCTTCACCTGGCGAAAATTAAAGTTTTAAACACAAGCGGGACCTTATTAAAATAGACAGGTGATGACAAACTCCAAATGTTACGCCTCAAATCACAGCGGGATCCTGTGCGCCACACAGGAATTTTGATTAAGTTTATCTCCCCTTTGCTGATTTCACCAATGCAGCCCAAATGTCAATATTATTATGAGAATCTTATAAACACAAATTATTAGCAGTGCAGACATCTCTAACTCGTTAAGCTTACCGTTAGGAAGCCAAATCAAAGGTCATTCCTGTAATGTGATATTTAATTATGCGATTTAATGACATACAGTTCGAGGCTGAATCGGTATTTTAACGGGAACTAAAATATATCAATACGGGAAACATTCTACACAAAATATTGGGGAAAAAATCATAAAACCTGTTAAGAATGGGAGAGTTACTAGTGTTACCAAGAGAAATCAAACACTGTTCTGAACCAGAATGCCACTTACCCAAAGACAAGATGAAGTTTATTTGCTCAACTCTCGCTATTCACTGTTTTGGGGGGTTTTTTGGAAAGATCAGAAGAGATGTTTTAGTATAACAGGGATTTTCTACTTGGGAGTGTAATTCCCCTTTTAATTAAAATCAAAGCATTCTGGTGCGATTGTATCCTTCAGATGCACCTATTGGGAATCTCCACCGATAGCAAAGCACCGATCCCGAACACATGAGGGCGAGATGCTTATCTCAGCCCATTAATCTTCAGGCAGGTTCCAGTACGATCAGGGTTCCCAGCCTCCACCTGCCACACAGACAAAACTTCCCCCAAAACACAGGCGGGCGGAATTTCCCCTCCTCCCAGCCCCGCACCCAGCATCGTCCCAGCCTCCACCACTGCCTCCCGTTAACCTGCCCGCGGGATTCACGTGCTACCGACGAGTAGCGAGACTGAAGTAACTTGTTCCTGCTTTTAACTGAAAGTTGGGACAGGCAAAGGGCGGGACCTGAAATGGAAGGTTTTATCCGAAGTGGACCCTCGGTAGCCAGGTTTGTTTAATCTATCAAATCACCCGTGAAGAGAAGACAACCGCATCTCTAAGTTCCTCCTGGACCTTTGAAAACAGCTTTCTCATCCTATCTACTCTGGCAGTGAGAGGTTTAATGCCTGCATGGATAAGGAGGGAATAACTACATTTACGGCAATGGCAGGACATTTATCAATTTCTGATGGAATGTGATAAAAATGAAAATAAATCAGCTTTAGAGAAGCTTCCAACGGAATGCCTTTGGCTACACAAACACAGTCATGACTCCCAGAAAAGGGATTCTGATAAGAGTATATACAAAACAAACCACTTTTTAAAAGAAGTCACCACTTCAGGAAAAAAAACAAGTAAATGCCTCTGATCTTAACAGAAGAGCTACAAAAATGTAGCTAATTTAAGACCAAGATTATGCAGAGCGGTTGGACGGATTGCTGAACACAGCAGCTAATGTTTACAGTCTTATCCCACCTGGATGTTAATAGCCATAAATCTCATCAGTATTTTCTACTTTTTGGACTAAAGTAGGATCATTTCTGTCAACTTAGAAAGTCAACATGATGTAATTTGTAAACGCCTTACAGAACAGTTCCCCGCAGAGCATTACAGGGTCAACAAGTATCAACGTAACGGGGTCACCGGGATGTCTCAAGACCTGGTTTTCCAGCTAGAGAGAAACCGTGGTTGCCAAGCCGTGGTGGTGATGGCTCCTAACCGACACCTCACCCGCAGCCACGGGAAGCGAGACAGAAGACCTCTCCGTACCTGGTGAGGACTATGGCCATCGATACAGAAACGCAGAAATTCCTCGCAGCACTTCTGGTATAAAGCCCCTTCCCTTCCTTCCAAGCCACCTGCAGCCTTCACTTTTCCACATTTTCCACATTCCTGCACTGAAAGAGAGAACATTTTTCTTTCCTGGCCAAGGAGAATTTTGAGGCCCTCTGTCTCATACCCCTCTCCCACTGGTCTCTTTCCAAGGGTGAAATCTTCAAACCAATTCACCCTGTGTACAGAAGCTTTTCTGATCTGTCCATCCTGATGCCCTCCTCCAAAGTTTTTCCAGTTTTACTGCATCCTTTCTGACACAAAGGCCAAGACTGTATCCAGTAATTCGATATATGAAGAAATTACAGCTCACGCAGTGGCATAATTACGTTCTATTTTGTGGGGTTTTATTTAATAATTCTTAATAATTACCAAATTCAAGCAGGAATTGACTGACCTCTACTGCACCTTTGAGCAGTTGTTTTTGTAGATCTTCTATAGCCCTGAAATTTTGGTCGAGTGGAAAATCAGCACAGCCAGCATCTTAGAAGTTGTGATTTTCATGGACATCAATTTTTCACCGCTCAACACGAGGTTTCGTTTGTTGTTTCATTGCTGAGTCACTCAGGTCTTGGCAAGTCCTTCTGCAGGACCACGGAACAGCTGAGGTTGGAGGGGACCTCTGGAGACCACGGAACAGCTGAGGTTGGAGGGGACCTCTGGAGACCATCGCGTCCAGCCCCCTGCGCAGTGCGGGTTCAGCTACAGCGGGCTGCCCAGCAGATCAGCCGCTCCTTCCAGCTTTGTGTCATCTGCAGACTTGCTGAGGGTGCAATCCATCAAACCACCCAGGTCATTAATGAAGAGGTTAAACACCACTGGCCCCAGTATGAATACATGGCATGCACCAGTAGTGACTGGCCTCCATATGGGCTTTGTGGTGCTGATCACAACTTTTCAAGCCCAGCGGATGAGCCAGTTTTCAGTCCACCGCGCTGCCCACTTACCTAGCGCGTCTTCCAGCAGATGTTCTACAACGCTGATCCGGAAGACAGTGTTGAGAGTCTGAATACATTTGAGACAAACATCCACAGCTCTTCCCTCCTCCCACGAGCTAGTCACTTCCTTGTAGAACACTATCAGGTTTGTTAAACAAAACGTCTACTTCATAAAACCATGCTGACCACTCATGATCACCTTCTCGTCTTTCATTTGTCTGGGAATGGTCTCCATAATTAGCTGCTCCATCGCCTTCCCAGAGACTGAGGGTGAGACAGACGGGCCTGTAGTACCCAGTTCCTCCTTCCTGGAGATAGGAGTGACGCTTTCGTCTCCCAGTTGCAATAATCTTTCAAAGAGAATTGAGAGTGGCCTCATGCCATGGGTCAGCTTCCACAGCACTCATGGGTGCACCCATCAGGCCCCAACTGCAATTCAGTCTTCAGTTTAGATTTGTTTCAACAGCCTCCTTTCCCAAGTCATCCATGAACACGCTAAACAGCGGAGAACTCTGCAACTCTCCTCCGCTGTGAGTGCGGACCAGCTATTCCTACAATCGTTTCTCAAGCACTTATCCAGCCATAGACGGCCTCTCCTCACATTACAAGCTGCTTCTCTTCCTTTAAGTTTCTATAATATGGGGGATGCTTGAGTGGTCTGAAGTCAGTCTCTATGGTTTTAAGAACGTGAGGGAAAAGACAGGTACAGAATCATAGAATGTGTTGGTTTGGAAGGGACCTTTAAAGGTCATCTGGTCCAAACCCCCTGCAGCAAGCAGGGACATCTCCAACTAGATCAGATTGCTCAGAGAGGGAGTCAAAGGAGCTCTTAGCTGTCCTGCCCACAGAGAGTGCACACAGATGTCTTTTTAGATCTGTGGAGGAAGAGTGAAGTGACCAGACTGAGCCTCACCGGCCACAGGGAACCACATGCTTCAGGGTGAGTAGAGTGCTTCATTTTGTAGTCACAGCAGGAGAAGATCCAGCAAATCACCAGTCCATTTCTCAGTGAAGAAGAAAAGCTAACAACAGAAAATGTCAACTTCAAACTAGTAAATAATTTTTTCTTTTTTTACACGAAAAAAGACTTCATGTGTTATGCGGCAGCTAATATTACTGTCACTGACAAACGGGCAAATATAGGAAATGGGAGTAGGAAAAGAACAAAGAGACAGCCTGGGAGAGGATTAGATACTTGTAGATCACCTGGACACGAACTTCACCCAAGAGCACTCAGAGCAGGTGGAACCATCTGAGAGCCACTGGGAACTTGGACAGGGTGGGTGAGACACCGGGAGGAAAACACGAACATCACCCATGAGGTTATAAAGGGAAGAGGAGGGGAGCCATGGGGTTGGGCTAAATCTCCAGAGATCCCTTTCAATCCCAACTATTTTCTGAGTGCGTGATAGAGACCTATCACTAACTTAATTCCTGGGAAATTCTGGCACAATGTCTTTTTAAGTAGGTAGAAGAGAGCAAGGATACAAGAAAGAGCCAGAAGGAATTTATTAGATCAGCCTGAGACAACCTCCCCCTAGGACAGGGTAGGAGGTCACACACGGAGGGTTTGAGAAAACAAATACAGCAACAGAGGAGATTCAGACTTTCATAAAGATATAAATAGATCTTACACGTCTTCATAAACATGTAGGAAAAACACAGGCTGATAAAGTTAAAGGCAGATGAAAAGCGGATGGAAAAAAAAGCCCACAAACTCTAAAGCACTCAAGAAAAGTTTCTGAATTTACTGGTATAAGGTGCTTTTATTAATAGCCTGGAAGATGGAACAGAACACACCTACTCAATCTGCACATCACAAAGCCAAGATCTACAAATACACTGACGGGCAGGATTAAATTCATTCAAAAAACAATGTAACTTGATGCACAAGTTTCTAAATTGTGGTAGGAATAATTAACTGCATGTTGCAAAATAAAAAAATGATGGTGTTGAGGATTATGAACAGGCACGTACACCCCGGGCACAGCCAAAACCTGCCAGCTGCCCTGGAACTGATTATTGCCTTCGTTACCAGGCCCCGTTGTGGTCATCTCACTACTACGCACTGAAAAATGGCTGAGGGAAGAGAAACGATGACGATTGGTGATCTAGAGGTTACCAGAAATGGGTTAAGAATCTGAGATCCAGCCTTGAGAATGCTGGAGAGAAACACGAACAGACAAGTATGTAAAAGCCTCATCCAAGAACATAAAAGAAATGAACAATATACAATGAACTGCTGCAAGACGGAGAACAAACACTCAAAAAATCCTGACCGTAAAGATGCTCTAAGCAGTGGAATAAGCTGCCTCAGGAGGCTCTGGCATTGCTGTCACCTCAGTTACAGGTTAGACACGTCTGACCCTGATTTTTCATTAAAATTATCCTATTTTAAGAACAGACTCGATGAGATCCTTTCCATTATTATTCTTGTCTTCCAGTATTTGAGTACATCAAGAACATTAATGTATTAATTTTTAAGACAGCTTGAAAGACAAGCCTCTACTTCACAGGCAGAATCCAAGAAAGAAAATAATATCCGAGTATCTGCCAATTTGAACATTCATCCCGTGTTTTGTTAATATTTCACTTTTATACAGTGAGCTGTATTACAAAAACACGGAGCTCAGAAACCACCCGATCCCAAGAGGTCAGAGGCCAGGTTAGGATGGTCACCAGGAAATAGAAATCCCCTTGGAAAAGTCCTATTTAAGGTCCTTATTGACAGTAACTGGAGAGGATGGGAAATTCGGGTTCCATTTCAATCTCTTAAAAGGAAGATGATCTGTAAAACTAAATCCTTCTACACCTGTTATTAAACCGTAACAGCAACACGTACATACAGAATCTGCTTTTTCAGTGGCCTCCACAATGACTGATGTGCCACCTCAGTCAGAAAAATCACTTCCCTGCTGAAAGTCAAGGCTGTGTTTCGATGCACGGAGACACCAGAGTGTCCTTTAGAAAGAAAAACGAAAGTCAGTACCAGCGTTTTCTTTTCAGGTCTGAGAAAATGCTTTTCAGTTTTGCTGAAGTTTACAGCTCCCATGACACAAGCCACTGAATGAGCTGAATTTAAAGTCTCAGCAGAAAAAACAGCAGTGAATGTGGATGTGAAGAAAGAACATTATCTGCAGGAACAGTTTAGAAAAATATAATATTTATCAAATAAAAGGAGGTGCTTTAGCTTGAGCAAGTGGATGCTTTGCAGTGCAACAAAGAGTAACCAAAACCAGCCTGCGGTTCAGCACGAAGCCGCACAGCTTTACTACGAGCCAGATGTCAGGAGATCGGAAAGGGCTTGCACAGGAGGATGATGCCCTAGGAACAAGGCTTTTGTAGGGCTGTCCTTCAGGAAGCGACTGCTCCCTCACCTCCAGCAGCATCCTGCGAGGGCAAAGTTCCTTCCCTAGGAGTATCCCTGGCAGGACAGAGAGGTCTCATGGACATGGACAGCACTAAAGGAGTGCCCTCTTGTTTCAGGACACCTTCCTCAATCCTCATCCAGATCAGGATTTACTTCCATTGGGCAATCATGGAATGATAGAATCACAGACTGGTTTGGGTTGGAAGGGACCTTAAAGCCCCCCCAGTGCCCCCCCCTGCCCTGGGCAGGGACACCTCCCACCAGCCCAGGGTGCTCCAAGCCCCGTCCAACCCGGCCTTGAACCCCTCCAGGGATGGGGCGTCAAGCGTTAGGTGACAGACAATGGCATCGCCAGTGTTCGGAATGCTAAACCATCTCCAGTAAACCGTAGCCACAAAAGCAACCAGCTTAAGTTGATGAAGGTCCCACTGTGGTTCCAAAGTGATGTTCCCCCTCCTGCCCACTGCTTTCCACCCGCTGCCCTGGCACCGTGTGGCGATGTCACACCAGGCCAACAGCGAGCTCATCCACCTCCACGCTAACCCTACACATTTTTTTTACTTCCAATTTTTTACTTCCAATTGCATTAGCTCTCTACAGAGCCATACAAGCCCAAAGCTACCACAGCAGAGGTGGCAGGTACGCGTACGGGAAAAGCAAATTGCCCTTTGCCAGGGCAGCAGGGAGCTACGGCGAGGTCTAATGACCAGCTGAAGCTGATGTGAGATTTCTTTTCTTGGATAAACCAAAGACTGTAGCATCAAAATAATATTTACACCCTTGGATGGTATAGTTAACTCACACTGATTTATATCCTCCAAACCCAGAACATTCCTTGGAAGTTAGGTAAACCACACACAAATTGCAAGCGATTTTTGAAGGGTCTATACAGCCTCTATGTAGTTATGGGACAGAAATATTTATTGCATTTGGCATGGAAGTTGTAGTCTGTGAGCACTGGGCAAAACAGAGAAACGGGTGAGCACTGGAGCACCAGATAGCAAGCAAATTCTTTCTTTTCCTTTCCCAATAAATTATACACAAAGGTGAACAGCTGTCACACTGACATTTCAGATCTGAAATATAGTTAAGAGCAAGTTATAACTAAGGCAAAGAAAATGAATGTCAGAAAGTTTTGTTTTTTCAAATTTCAGATAAGCTCTTTAGCCCTAGGGTTAATCAGAGCTAGAGAGCTCTGTTTGGAGTCTAACTTCTTACCAGAAAAATGTTTCTTTGTGTAGTATGTGTGTAAACACGCACAAGTAAGGGTATATGTATTTACATAAATACTATGGCACACCTTTAATTCATTGCCCAGGGTAATCAAAATACTAGTGGTCCTTCAGAGAAGCTTTTTCTTCCTGTATTAAGCAATACCAATTAGCAAGAGAAGCCATCTGAGCAGCACGCCCCGCAAAGCAGCACCGCCACCTCAGCCTGCAGCCAGCGAGGCTCCCGACCTTCTCCAGAGGTTCCCGATGGGGATGGGACAGACACGTGGGTCCTCCATGGCAAAGTCACCTGCTGCACATCGTTACCCTCAGCGCCAAGCTACCAGGTTAATTCAGCTAACGATAACACCACGGGAATGTAACGCTGTGACCCAGGGCTGCCAGATCGCAGGCGGCCAGGGAAGTCGAATAGGCGAAGCTACAGCAAAATGAAAACAAGCTCTAATTATCTCTAGTCTGCTAACGGATTTCTCATCACACTCATGAGAATTCCCAAAGTCTGAATCTTTTACACATATGGTCGCAGCAAAGGACTCTGCGCCACAGCCATGAATATATACAATAGTTGCTTCAAAAAGTAAAAATATTTTAATTAAGGGATGTCGGGGATGTCAGTCCAACCCAAGGCCGGCTGTCAGCAACACTTCTGAACTGGACACAATGGAGGGGCTGGATAAAAGCTTTTCTTTCCACAGCCAACACCATTTCTCTCATTTCCTCTCTCAGCAGAGCAGCTAAATATTTAACAAATTTAAGCATTTGTTATTCTCAGGGCGAGAAGTTTTGAGTTGCTCACAGCCACGAAAGCCAAGAGAACCAAGATCAGCCCCCAGAAGGCCTTGGCTCTCAGATCGATACGGAGCAAAAAGGCAGGAGAGAGAATCGCACACTAATTGGATTTCGCCTACAGGGTTTCTTCAGTGTTTCTCCGTAAGTGTTCAAATCGCCAAGAAAAGACCTAACGCACCTCACAGGGAAGTTTACTTTAGCATCAATTCCACAGGCGCTGGGAACGGACACACTTCACACAGCCGCACGCAAACAGGACGGATCTTCTGACGAAAATCTGTTTTGTAATCAAAATCTTGATTGCTTCATTTGTGGGGAGAGGGAAGGTGGATCAAGAAATATAAACATACACAGAAATTATACAGCTATGGATTCCAAGTTTAAACATGAACCCACAGGGATTATATTTAGGGAACGAGGACCAGCTATAACATCCCCAGCCACTTTATGTGACAAAATAAGATACCTGCAGCTGCATACCGCTTACTAAAAACTAAAACCAGTGCCATTTGTCTGCCTGCCGGCACATGTTTACAAAGTAATGGGACCCCAAAAAAATGTATATTTAGAATCTGCACTTTTATTTCCCAGACTCCAAGACACACCACAGCCTGTGCATCCTCTCCAGCATTTCAGTCTGACCAAGCCCAGACGACACAGGACACTGGATTTATTGGGCTGATGCTGGGAGAGGGACATTGGCTCACAGTGCAACTGCCAGGACAACAGACATTTAATATACAAGGCAGGATCATTAAGACAGAATTTCCTTTGACCTACGGGGACAGCCCATTGCCAGTAAGTCGGGAATAGGAGCATTCAGTCTCACTACGGTGAATAAACAACGCCCTCACAAGAACAGGGAGCATTTCAGTTCCAACAGCATAGTATTCAGTTAAACCGCCTACCTCATTTGTTCAGACATTTCACGTACGGTGTTGAGTATTCCTGTTGTTAATTTGTCCCTCTCTCTAGCCAAGTACCAAGAGTACAAAATACATTTGGGAACAATAGGGGAAGAAAAGGCTTTGTTAGTCTATTAGATCCCGAAGCAACTGCCCTGTTACAGCATCACGAAGTCGTGAGCTGACATCCGGGCTTTACCAAGCAGCAACAGGACAGCACCTGCACCCCAGCCGTACTTCTCCAGATCACACTCACCCATTTGCTCCACAATTTCAGGTGGAAAAACTCGAGAAGCAAAAGCTCGTCGGAAAATATCTGAGAATTCTTTGTCAAGACCCCCAATGCCCATTTTCTCAAAATTCCAGTCTGGGTTGATGATAGACTGGCGGTTCTCCTTGGTCTTTGATTTACCTGCAAAAGAAAAAAGAAAAAAGAAATCGTTTCAAACACGCAGCCCAATAGAATGACAGCCAACAGAAGTACAAACACCAGAACAGTTCTGCCAGGTCAGACCCATGTCTTGCCAACTCAACGTTTGGTTTCAAACATTAACGCGGAGGACACACTCCAACAAGGATACGAGCACGGTCAGAGACTCAGCTTACTTGGGAAACTATTTTCCCAGCTTTCCAGCTGTCCAGGTTCAGGGATTTGTCAAACCAGGTTGCTACTCAGCACAGGTCCAGCATTTCCCTGAAGCTCCCGTTCCTGGGACCTCGGCTCAAAACACTTTTTTCACCGAAGTTAAAAGTGTTCTTCCTCGCATGCATCATTTTATAGTTATTTATATCGAATTTCCTCTGCCATTTTATTTCTTAATCACCAAGCTCCATAAGAGCAAGCTTTGTCTCCTCACTACTCAGTCTTTTTTCCAATTTATTCAATAATTATAATGAAAAGCAAAGGCCCCAGCAGAGATTGGTGCTGAACTCCACGGGCTATTTACTTCTACCCTTTCATCACTTGTCTGCTCACGCAAGGACGCTCTCTCTCACAGAGCTCCGTTTAGTTTCTTTTTAAAGAAGTTTCGATGGGGAACTCTGCTGGCAGAGCTCTGAGGCAGCAGCAGACTCCCCCAGCCTCTTCCCAGTGCTTTTCGATCGCTGGGATGAACTCCCGCGGGAGGAGGAAGCAGGGCTGCCCTTACGGATGACAGGCTGACCCTGCCCAGCCTATCATCTCTAGACAGGTACCCACTAATTTGATTCTTTATTACAGTTTCTGTTGATATTTTCCTGTCCAGATTTCAGGTTCAAAGACCTGCAGCTCTCCAGGCGTTCTCCAGAATCCTTTTAAAACCAAACTGCACATTTGCCATCTCCAGTCCTCAGCTACCCGAGCAATTTTAGGCAAGGTTATGCAGAACAAACCACCGCGGTTCATTTTGCCTGTCGGTTCCATAACCGTTCCTAAAGGTACTTCAAGCTCCACTAGATCCTGCAGGCCCAGGTTTTGCCGTCTCCATCAATGGTGTAACCGCCCTCCTTTCCCTTTTCTTGGCAAACCACACGGGTTTCAGTCTTACAAAGCTCCTTACTCCCTTTCCAGAGAAGCTCTGAAGTACTCAGGGCATTGAGGAGGCAGGCAATAAGCACCGCCACTCCTGTAAGAGCACTGCTGAGACACCAACAAACCCCCACAGCCTCACCTGAACTGTATTCGAGGGATTTTACAGCCAAGCACTGACACTTTTACCAGTTGGATTGACGCTTCCAAACGGCTTTCAGCAACATCCCTTTGCCCAGCTACAGAGAACCCAACAGTATATAGAGACCCAGGGAGAAAGCAAAGACTGAAGATTATCCTTAATTCATGAAGAAATTGTATGTCTTGTACTTTCTTAGATTTACATGATGCTTTACAGGATTGGGCCTGGGGACCACTATCCCCCCAAAAAGCCCATCCTGGCAAACTGCAACTGCAGTTTGATGATTTATTCCATAACCTCTTCTAGAGATACTTCAAGTTGAGTCAGATAATGAGTTGGCATCTAGAAGTCCAGTGAATACACTAAATAAAGGTTCTGCACTAGCTGAATTAGACTGCTATTAATCTTGGTCTGAACACAGCGGGGATCAATACTTCAGTTCCAAGAGCAGCAAAAAAATTCCCAAACAAGAGCATGCCTCTAACTGACAGGTGAGGGACAACATGGCAGAACCTGTAAGATACGGCACTAACACACAGTGCCATGCAGGGCAGCAGGGAGCGGGGCAGTCAGCGATCCCCCTGCGTTTCCCACCTCCTTGCCC
>VXBO01001429.1:53593-80923 GCA_013400135.1 Rhinoptilus africanus | reverse complement strand
GTTTAAGAAAAGGGTAGATGAGGTGCTGAGGGACATGGTGTAGAAGTGTTTTTTTGTCAGGGTAGGTTAATGGTTGGACTTGATGATCTTAAAGGTCCCTTCCAACCTTGCTGATTCTATGATTCTACTGTGAGAGACAGACCTCGACCTGTCCTGAGAACGTGGCAAAGCAGAGGCCATCACTGATGTTCACCGGGCTGACGCCGACCGCTGCAGAGCTGAGAAGGCTCAGTTACAGGGACAGCAGCTTTCAGAAATCCCCAAGTCAAACGCTTCATACCTATTGCACTACTGGAGTCTGCAGAGTAGCAATAAATGTTGCAATAAAATACACTGCACTTGAAAGGTGCCACCAAGAATTAATTAAAACTGGCGGTCATTTTGATCTTACATAGGAGGAAGACATAAGTTACTTCTCAAAAGATTCCAGGAGCTGCCATGCTTATACTCAAGCAGGCCACAAGGGAGAGAGAACCCAGCTCTCCCAAGCCCTGGGATTTTCCTCACAAAGACGGATTTCTTTAGATAAGGAAAAGGCAGATTTTAAACCATTCTGCTCACGCTCTCAGTGAAAGTCATGATGGTTCAACTTTTCATAACGAAACCATTGACACAACAAACACTCTCTGCCCGTTAGCTGTCCAGCACCGTGGCGTTCTTCAGTATTTCACACCACTGTGGTACAAAAGCAAGCGCATATTACCTAGGAACATTTTAGCTTTAAAAAAGAAACCAAAGCCCACACCTGCTGGCCTACTGAGAAGGCCTGGCTGTTGAACTGCTGGATGAACTCCGCAGCCATCTTGTCTGTGTCGTAGGGGTTGGAGTCAATGTTCTTCTTCTGCAGAAAATCTATCTCAATCGTCATTGTGCCAATGCACTGCTTAGCCTTGTCGAAAGTGTATAAGGAAACTGGTAAAAAAAAAAAAAAAAGAAAAGAAACAGCACATTTCAGAACAGCAAGGTCTTCCCACAACATATGAAACATCCCGTAAGTTTGGCAATACATTCCATTCAGAATGAGTACTGAAAACCAAATATATTCTTTCTGATAGGGACCCTTATTTCTCTTACATCCATGTTCTACTAGAAGATCAAAAACACAGCAAATGTATCTCCACTGAAAATCCCTGTATTTCTTTAAAAACTCTAACAGTCTCCTTTAAAACAGCTCAAACACCATACGAGCTTTGGGGGATGAGGACGACAGCAACTTCACACGTGCTGTAGCATGATAGCTGTATCTGTATCTAAGGGTTTGGAGAACACATCTTCAGAAAGCCCCAAAGTAAACATTAGGAGGGGTCTTTCCCAAAAAAGTAATGAGGAGAGGTCATAACCGGTTTTCTGTAGCAAGAGATTGACTAGCTCTTTGGCAGGTTGGCTAGCAGGAAGCTGGATGACCTGCACATTCGAGTGCAGTGATATAATCTCTCAGGCTTCTACAGCCCAGAATGAAGAACCACCCACCCTTCCTCTCTGACACAGCGAAATCGCCCCGACCCCAAGGGCACGTGGGCCCATCCTGACGTGCCCCAGGTTACCTTCAGTCATACAGAACCAACGGAACAGCCCTTGAAAGGTGGCAGAAAGCAAAGTGGCACAGAAGGTACTTCACAGTCATTGCCAAGTGCACCTAATCCCCCCAGGTCTCAAGTTAATCACGTCAAACACAAGGGGCCACTTAGGGCTGCTGCTGCTGGAGGAAAGAGGACAGAAAAGTCCACAACTTCAGGGATGCTGCCTCAGCACAAGCGATCAAAGGATGGGATCTCACAAAGCAGTCCTAATAATTCACAAACCAGACTGCAAAATTCAGAAGCAGATGTGTCTCCAGGAGACTGAGGAACATTATAGGTTTGCTTTGAGCCTAGGGAAGGAAGTCCCATCTGATACAGAGGTCACAGCTAAGGATAAAGCAGTAGGGGGTGAATTCGGGAAATGTTCTTCACCCATAACCTACTATTTCCTATCAGGCCTCTTGGCAGCAGAACGGTTCCAGAACAAACCTGGAGACTCCTGGGAAGACATGACATCAAAACAAGCATCCAGCACACTATGTGGTACAGGATTCATCCAAGCTGAGAGAACAAAGAGAGCCTGCCTCCTGCTTAAGTTGTTACCAGAAGACACGTGGGTCATCACAGCGCGTGCATTTAACATCCTTCCTGGTATAAGAATAGGCCACCTGGAACTGAGCTGTCAAAGAAAGATCTTGCAGGAAATCAGAATAAAGAAACACTAAGCCAATTCCTGAACTGAGGTACCTCTACTGTATCAACTAGTTCTTTCAGACAGGCAATGGCTGCAGCATTATCGCCTAAGTCAGAGCTAATGAAGGAGGGACTGTGGTCCTGCGAGGGCAAAACAGGAGTTCTTTTTACCTTACAGACCACCTCAGGGCAGTCACTTCCCTTCACCTGCCTATCCCAGGGCCTCGTCAAACAAGAGCTTCCAGAGAGAACATCGGTCCCTGGGCACAGGGCAGAACTGAGGTGTCAACTGAATACGAGCAGTCCTTACACCAAGGACTGAATGTTGGGGATGAGCGGAGGAGGAGAACAGTGACACCTCCGGGGATGCAGACAGGGAGCAACACACAGCATCAGCTTCAAATGCTGCTGTGTCCCAGGAACAGGGGCAGCGGAGGAGGGAGCAGCGACCTCCCACTGCCCAGGGTGCAGCTGAGGGCCCCGGCACAGGTTCGCACCTCCTGCGGTAACACGGGAGCTGACGCAGCTGAACCACGCTGAAGGCAGGACAACCGCGTCCACTCACGGCACTCAGCCGTTCCACAAAGGCAAACACAAGATTCACTCACCGGGAAAGCCTTCACCATGGCATCAGGGGCTCAACGGCACTCGGCTTCGCTGCACCACTAAGCTGTGGACCATGTTTAAAACTGACATTTAAATCATAGTTTTTACATTATTAAGGGAAGAAGACAAAGAGAGCGCCCTGGTACATCACTAGTTTTACAAGTGCTTCTCCCTCCCTGTGGAAGAGCTTTACAAATCCTTTACGCTCAGCAGGGAGTCATACGACATTGAGTCACTCTGCAGAAAACTACTGCATGATTTTCCTTAATCTATGTTCCCACATAGTTGGTAAGTTTATAGCAAGGTCTAGCACAAGTGCAATCACAAATCTGCTCTAACAGCTAATCATGCTGAATATTAGTGTTTCTTTCCCCAAATAACTTTAGTACTACAAAGCGTTTACCTGTAAGCCAGCTGGCACACGATCAGCAACTAAACAAGAGTGAGAAACAATTCATGGGTCTCCCCCCCCCTCATTGTAGGCTATTCTGCAGTTTAAAAAACAAAACAAAATCAGCTAGCAAAAGGAAATGGCTTCCAAGCAAGACCTGTGAGGCATCCGGTTGTGTCACTACAAAGAGAGATCCACAAAGACCTCAGACTTCACACGCGAGTACTGATCCCTGCCCAGGGACCTGCTGAGACTGGGAAAACGAAAGGCCAAGGAGCAACAATCCCTAACAGCTCCTCACATCCACAGTGGTACCGCTTCTCCCTCTAGGTCTCCCCACTTTTTGACACAGGATGGAGTCATCAGCTCTGCCCACAACCCTCGAATGAGAGGAGAATTCCCTGGAATCACTGCAAACACCTCAAACGGCAAAACCTAACCAGCAGTTTGCTCTACCTCAACAACCGTCAGCCAGCCAACCATCAGAGTGGCTTCATCACAGCAACCTTCCCAAAGAAAAGGATGAGACGGCTGCCCCCGGAGCACACAGGTAATCCCTGATGCTCAGAAGAACAGACATGATCCATCACCTTGATCTGTTCTTGCAGAGAACATGGAGAGCATCCTATAACAAGGGTCCTCCCAACTGCCAGGAGTTTGGTCAATGCTCCAGAAGCTACAGATAGCCTAAACAGCAGCACTGTAGCTGACAGTGATGCCAATTGTTCACAAACCAGAGGTAACGGTGACAGCCAGCATGAATAAGTGAAAGACAGAGCGTGCAAGCTGGGAGCTGCAAGTCATTCTCCTCTTTCAGCATTGGCAAAGGCTCGTCAGGCTCAATTAAGTCTTGAAATCGGAATAGAAATCTTCAAGTTGCACAAACTCGCGATGGCATCCCTTTCCCATCATCTTCATGCTGCAGAATATTCTTGTCAGTTATTGGGGAAAACAATCAGTGACACTCACAAAGCTCGTCGCTCCAGCTGCCCAGAGCACACTGCTGGCTTTGGCAACTCCCAGCACTAAAAACTCCCCATTCTCAATACTCAAATTTAGATGCCAAGACCCTCAATGGCAAGAGCTGTTTTCTGTTAGCTGGGAAGTGATCTCCAAAGCCACAAGAACCGAGTACCCAGGACATGTTAAATGTTCACAATTGCACGTGGACACAGATGTCCCATACAGAGCTATGCTGCAGACCAGCAGATGTCTGAAGAGAACAATCAAAACAGTCCTGCAGGTTTTGAAAACATGAAGAGACAGAAAGCCTGCAGATATGAGAGCAACTCCCTTTTGCTAATGAGGGCCTCACATTACCCGAAGAAGGGCTGAAGATCTGAAATTTTCAAATTCAGTTTCACTTCAGTAGCAAACCACGGAATTCAGCTTCTATAAACAGTATCACACTGCCATCTGACTTACCCTCTATTTCTTGTCCAATGGAAAGTCCAGCCCATTTTCTCTGTAAAAACAAGACAAAACTGTTAGAAAGCCTGTCCTTCAAAGCCAGCACCCTCAGAAAAGCAGCTCCCCCGTGAGAACCTTCAGCAACAGCAAAAAAGGGCACGATGAGATCTTACAAAGACCCCCAAATTAATAGGAAACAAGTCAAAAACACGGAATCATTTATATTAATAATTCTATTTTCTGACCTCAGGAGGCTGTTATGCCCAACCTCCTTCAGGCCAATGCTCACCCCCCTGTCACAGGGGCAGAAGTTGCCGTACTGGATGGGGATTTTGCCATTCTGCTCATTTTCTACCAAAGCTCAGGTGCTGATCACGCAAGAGGCTGCGCGACAGGCAAGAAAGGCTGCCGTACACCCCAGGATCACTTTAAAAGCTTAAACGTATACAACAGTTGCAGAAAATTGTTGCAGTGTGCCTTAATTATAAAGCTACCTAAACCAAAACTTGTTCAGAGAACTAGTAAGAATAGAACTGTTCAAGTCCTTTAGGTCCCTTCAAATTTCTCTAAAAAGATTTGTGCAGCACAGAACTATACAAGAGGTGGGAAATGGTTCAATAATTATGTGACATGAAAATCTATGACCTTTAACTATGCCTAAAGTTCTGGCTTGATAATTGCAAAAATGGTATCTTTCCAATGGCTTTTGTGCTGCAGACTGGTTAGTGTATATTTACTGTCCACCTCTCAGGCTACGCAGTTTTCACTGTCTCTCAAATATCTAGGCCTTAGAGAGGCATGAATCACAAAAAATATATAAGTATCAGTACACAAGGCTCTGGTAAGATCGCATTTGAAATGTTGTACTTTATGGTCATTAATGTTTGGCTTTTTATCTGGAAGGAACAAGACTGGGAGAAGGAATACAATGACCTTTTTTTAAAAATGAACATTCCCCCATATACGTCCTCTCCAACATTTGCGGTTCGAGATGGATGTTAGGCTTAAGGAAAGAATCCCCTCGGCACAACAGGGATGAGCCTGATATAAATCAAAGCCCAGAGCAGGAAGTCTTATGGGTACTTACTGGTATTCCCAATAAGGTGAAAACAAACTGTGCTTCCGTATTTCACCTCACACTTTACAGCTTCCACTGCTTACACGCAAGGCCAGGAAGAATTCTCCCCCTCCCCTTGATGCTCCAATTCTTCTGCAAGAGAAACCCTGAACTCGCCTCTCCCCGAAGTACTGGGCACTGCTGGCCACCAGCGCCAGAAGGGTGGGCAGGCACACCGCTGCTCCTGCAAACACCAGCCTTTGCTGAAACCCTCCAGGTTAAGCCTCTCACCCATGTGAGGACGGGAAGGAAGGCTGGCCAAGATCAGCCAGAAAGATTAGTTACGATCTTCTCTGTGGCAAGAGGTATAGCTCAATTCCTACATTCACTTGGGTACTTTGTGCTAAGAAGATTGTCATGGCTGCACGGCCCTTCCTCTTTTGGGCTCTGCAGTACACAAAATTTCTCCTGGCTTTCGGTATTTGGGCCTAAGAGTTAAGAATGTTACAGAATCAAAGTGGTCAAGAACTTTGTGCGTGACGAATGCACAACAGCCTTTCTCGGGGGTCTTAGAGCCTAAGTGCACGCTACGTGACCCTCTGTGAGTACATGAGATAAAGACACATTTTGCATAATGCTGCTTGCAATTATCCAGCGCTTCGGGGAATACTGGAAATTAAATCCTACCACTGGGAATACTCAAATAAAACATTCCTATACCAGCAGCCGTTACACTTGCTCCCACAGTCACCTTTCAGGGTTAAGCAACCTACCTCACTCCTTAGCAGAGGAGCTCTCCCAGCTTTACAGAAACTACTGGAATCTACAAAAATCAACTCTGGGCCATGAATGCATCTGCTTTAACCCTGCAATACAAATATCTTCTACTGATAACTGGTTTTCAGTTTGGGCATCTCAAATCGTAACTAGGCATACGGTTAACACAACATCCTCTTCACCCACTCGCACGGACAAATCTGAATTTGAACAAGACACCAAAACGCAAAAAAAAAAAGGTTTGGGGCCTCTGCCAAGTCCTCTGTTGAGGAAAAAAATAATCTCAGGTTTGCAGCACAGAGACTCGGCTTCTAGGCCAGTTACTAGGAGGAAAACACGATAACACTCAATCAGTGACCACAGTGGTTGTGGCTTCATGTTACACGACTCCTCACATAAGCCAGTTAAAGGCTACAAGATTCATATTTCCTATTTAGAAGTTAATTGTATCATTTATTTATCCTAACCATCATTTAACGTGTGATCTTAATTAAGAAAAAGTGACAAGTTAAATCTATTGTATGCATTACATTGCATTTTTCATCTATAAATACTAAGATAGTGAGTATAGTCAATAAAACTTTCTGCAGGTCTTTAAAAGAGCACCACAGCAAGGAAAACCCTTTAAAGTCAGAGCAACCAGGGAACAATAAAAATTCACAAAGAATAGCAGATATTGCTTAGGGTTTTCTTTTTTAAATAGTTTGTTTCTGGTGGTATTTAAAAGGTTAAATTACACCTCTTCTAGTATTTTTATTCCACCATGCACTAAAAATAGATCAAAGTAATCCAAACAAGTTTGCTTCAGCTGTAGTCAAAGTCTCCTCGAATTTTTGCTATCAGAAATCAAATTTGCAGCATACATTTCTGCAGACGTCTCCCTCCAATTAGAACAGTTACCTTCAGTCCTGCTCTCAAAAGAGATTTTGGTTATCCTAGAGCAGAGCACCGAGTCGAACCATACGGTACCTGAGGCAAGCTGAACGCGATGCTGCCAGGAACAACCGAGGAATGGGTTCTCAGGGTGAAAATGTATTTGTGGTTGGGAGAAGTCTTCACAACAACATGTCTAGAAGAGAGAAAAGAAACAGTATTTTACCCCGATATATACCCAGGAGGGTTTCGTATCGCTCCCAGTGCTGTGAGAATTCAGAAGAAACAAGCCAGCTCATATCTGGTCCTATGAAGGAGAAAACTAAGGCTCTAGAGCTGCCCCGCGACACGGGCACACAGCAGCTTTCCACAGGAGCCCAGCACCTTCTGCGATACAACGTGATCTCAAAGGCCAGCTGCGAAACATGGTACTCTTAATTACTATTTCCCTTCCCACACCAATAGCCCTTTCCTTCAGGAACTGCACTATACAGATGCAAGAGAACCAAACTATAACCACAAAGACCAAGGCTGCTACATCGAAGCAGTGACACTGGTTTCTCACCTCCAGCATCTACCAAAGCATCAATATTTTGCCCCCATACAAGCTGTGTACCCCAGCTGCGATTTCAACAAGAAATAGATGCAAAGCCTCTACAAGGATCTTAGTGTATTGTTTAGAGGTTTGATGACAGAAAAAAACAGAAGGAATTCCTGTACAAAGAATAAAACCGCACAGGGCCTGGGGCTGTTCCTCCTGTTTGCTAGTGACCATCAGATCTTGAACTCGGAGAGTACCTGAAGAGCAGGACAGAACAACACAGTCAGGTGCCAACACAGCAGCAGCGGCATGTGCCTGTCTGTCACTCTCGGAAGCTAAGCTGTCAGCAACAGAGACAGCCAAAAGCTGCTTACAGTTATCCCCAGACTACACCTGGTGCTCTTACCACGCGATAGGCAGACTTCTCTTTGGCATAAGACAGTAAAACAAAAGGAAGATGGGATTTGCGCGCACTGGTGGCAGAAGCGACGGTGGAATCGGGCTCCGCTTCATCCTCACCTTCACAACTGCCGGTACAACTTCACAACTCCCCATAGGGTCCACGATGCCACCAACTCACGGTGTTCCTCTCTCACCCATGGTCCGAAATTAAGGGCTAGATGAACTAACAGCCAAGGCCCACGCTCCTGGCCATCCGCGCTCCCTAGCAGTGCATGTGTTCCATCCACATACACTCCGTATATTTTCACTTGTATATCCACAGAGAATCCAGCGCCATCCAAAAGCTGATCTGCTGCCCACGGATATATTGGCTACATCATGGATGTACAACAGCTTCAGCCACACAGTAGGACAGAACATACGGCCCTTGGAGAGCAGAGGAAATGTGTGCCCTGCCCAGCCAAAACCACTGGACTTTAGCCCAAACTATCACCCGATTTAGCCCAAACACACAGAGAAGCTTGCAAAACCTTTCCAGGAACTGGAAGCACTTGATGGCACAGCAGGGTAAGAAAGTATTTTAAACTTATCACACAGTGGTACATACCTTCTCTGGCAGGTGGACCAGGGATTTGACTCTTCACTGGTTGTGTCCCTAAATCAGCCATTATCTGCCTAAAGCCCAGCTGTAGGGACACGCACCCTTCCTCTCCCATCTCCTCCTGCCCCACCTTTCTGGATAAACCTGTTGCAGGTGGTTTTCTTCACTATAAATCTTACAGAGGGAGACAAGACATTCAGTGGTGCTTCATGGTGATCAGGGAAGGTTTCTGGGAGAAAGCAGGTGCTGCTCCTATTTTCAGGAAGGGCAAGAAGGAGGATCCAAGGAACCACAGGCTGCTCAGCCTCACTTCAGGCCCTGGGAAAGCGATGGAGCGACTAATCCTGGAAGCCAAACATATTAGAGGAGAAGACAGTGACTGGGAGTAGACAGCATGGAAAAGACAAAGGAAAAATGAGGCCTGACCAATATGATCACACGGACTGAAAACCGCCTAAGCCGCTGGGCTCTGCGGGCTGTGATCAGCAGCGCCAAGTCCAGCTTCAGGCAGCTCACTAAGGCTGTAACTACCCCAGGTGGCCAGACATGTCCAGACGCGGCCAAAGCTAATTAAACTCAGCATTCCTGAGCGGGGTGATGGGACAGAGCACACACTTAGCCAGTCTGCAGATGGCACAGCTGCTGAGCATGCTGCCAGTCAGAGGGACTTCGATAGGGTGGAGGTATGGGCTGACACAACCCCCACCAAGTTCAATAAAGGAAAATGCAAAGTCCTCCACCTGGGAAGGAATAATCCCACGCGTCAGTACAGGCTGGGGGCCAACTGGCTGGAAACTGGCTTTGCAGAGGACAACCTGGTGGACGAGGAGTTGAACATGAGTCAGCAGCGTGCCCTTGCAGCAAAGACAGGCAACTGCATCTCTGGCTGGATTAGGAAGACGCTGACAGTAGGCCAAGGGAGATGATGTTCCCAGACTGAATGTTGCTCCAAGGAGCGTTTCATTTTAAACTGAGTAGTAGATACAAGGGAGAAGCTGTCCAGGAAGGTAGGACTGAAATCAGGAGGTTTCCAGCACAGAGTGTATCAGCCTGAATAATTCAGATTAGTACCAATACACAACCAACTGGAAAGCAAGGTATCGTGTTGCAGAGTGTTAGACAAACATGCCTGTAGGCAAAACACAAGTTCCAGCTACGCTACTGGAATACCTCATCCAGAAATACACTCGATGACAAACAGCACCCTACCAGAAGCAGCTCATCAGACAGGAAAAGATGCAAGATTAAAACTTCTTCAGGTCGAGATGGATCCTGAGCAGCACACCAAGCTTGGCTTGAAACACAACAGTGACTGTAGCGTGTACAGACTCGGCACCTCTGCAGGGAGAAACAAACTCCACCACTGCCGGGTCTCACTTCAAAGAAGAGAAATGCAAGAAAATGAGGATACACAGTAAAAATACTGCAAGGGAGTGGGTTTATCTGCAAAGATTTGATACAAATTAAAATTACTACATTGGAGCACACCATTCCCCAAAAACATTTCAGGCAGCCCAGAAAGATAGCAGAGCCCGGCAGCAGGCAAAGGGATGCCTGGAAATAAAAAAAAAAAAGAAGAGACTGGTTTCCTGAAAGAAATCTCCATTCAAGTGAGATTAGGAAAGGTCAAATCCTGACAGGTTCTTGGAGAAAAATCTGCAAAAGGCACAAGAACAAGCATGTTTCTTCTCCAGGACAGCAGGAGCAGGTCGTTTCCAACAGGCTGTAAGCAGCCTAAATATTACGAATGTTAAAAACAAGGCAGCAGCAGGGAAAACTAAATGCATTTCTGATGTTCACCAGGAAGGAGCTTGGAGAGCTCATGGAGACTCAGGGGGGGAATCTCAACCTCAGTAACAGCTTCTGCTTATAAACGAACAAAAGGAACAACGAGTCACCAGGCCCGCAGGCCTCCCAAGAGCTCTAACGGATGAAACTGCTGCTCCCGCTCCCACGTAGCGCCCGGCCTGAACCCACCAGAACCAAGCCACAGCTGCGACGACAATTCTCAAGGGCTCCAGACCAGGCCCAGGACCCTGCTGGTTGGGATGTCTGCTGGCCAGGCTGGGCAAACCTACGGAAACTGTAACAGATAATATCAACCTGTGTGTGCGATAGTTTTATGTTCATGAAGAAAGAGCATAGCTTTTTTGAGAGGATAATTTACACATCTATGCAAACGTGCCGGCAAGCATCTGAACCATATGGGCAGATACTCCTCTGGTGCACGTTTGGAAACCCACGTCAATCATTCAGCAGGGCCCCTCAAGGGCTCTTCAAACAGCTAACCTGGCATGAGAAAAGGAGGATGGTCTTCTCATGTAAAAGGCAGGAATAAAAGGTAACAATAATCAGTCCGTTCTCAACATAAAAAAAAAAAATTGCCCTTGAGATAAGTAACGTGTCCTGGCCTCCTCCCAGACTGTTGTCCCCTTCACTGCCTGGCTGTTTGCAGCACTTCCTTCTCTCTCCAAAATACTTTATCTTGAGGACTCCCAATGTATGTCAAAGGAACTTAAGACAGCAGAAGTTATCAAACCAACACAATGCTATAATAATGCACTGCATCCCATGAACTCATGCGTCACAGAACGGTGACTCACACTCATCCAACTCGCAGGACGCAGAAAATGAAGCACGAGAAGATCTACAGCAGCATCTTGGGGATAAACCTGCTCACTGATTCAAGCTCAAACTCCCTGCTCTAGACCGGGAGCATCAAATGGAAGTGTTAAAGCAAAGCCCTTCGTGGCACTGTTACCAAAATTACTCTGTGCAGCCAGTCACGGATAGGACGGTACAACTCAAACCTGCTGACTGCTTGCAACCGACTGCAGCACATCGCAGGGACGGTCGTGCTCAGTGTATCTGCAATGCAGCAGAATGACTACATCCTTCAGCAGCAGCTGAGTAGCGTGATGCTTCTCTGTACTCCAGCCTTGCGCTTTTCAAAGCGATTTATAGCATCTGTTCACAACCAAACATATGCTGCTATCTCTGAGCGCCCCAATTTCTAGAAATAAGCAGCTCTCGGGGAGAATCAGTGCAGAGAGAATCATGGCTAGCGCTTACTAGGCAAGTCTCAGGACGGTGCTTCCTGCGTGTTCCCATCAATGCGATGAGAGAGGGCTCTCGGAGAGAAAGAAAAGCAGCTGCTGCTACAGGAAGCTGGGTCCCTCCAGGACATTCCGATTTGAGGAAATGAACATTTTTATAATGCATGAGGTACAACGCTCAGTTCAGGTATTCTTGTAAGTCAATTACTTTGAAAAAAATCTACCTGGGGAAAAACCATCATTGGAAGAGACCAGGACACCACCCTGTTCCAGCAGACACTTTTTCCCGCTTCTGACTCTAAAAGTTATGCTCATTTGGCTTGCGGGTTTTTTTTAAGGGGCAGTGTTTGCTTTTGGCATTTTATACTAAAGTTGGGCTTGTGAAATCACAGTTCAGTCGCTAAAGGGCCAGCACAGCTCCCCAGGGCAGCAGCACAGCAGACTGACAGCACAAAAGGAGGCAAACCTTAAATCTCATCACTCCCTTGTTCCCCATGGTTCAGAGCCACTCCACTCTCCAGTCCGAGCAGAATTCAGCTGGGCCAGGTATTTTATGCCAAAGCTCTAAGTGTATCATTCAGTACCTTTTTTAACATTTCTTCCCATTTTTCAAACCCAAGCTCTTCCACCTTCTGCTGCATGTGATGCTCTCTCTTTCTATTGAAATTAATTACTTCTGCCTATAATCCACATATTGGAATCTCTCAGAGAGGCACTGTACAGTTGCAGCAAAGCAGGGAAACTAATTATCCAAATTGGCTTCTTTTAATGCAAATCCCTTCTGTGTGGGCTGGGCTGAGAAATTAATGTGTTTTCTCCCTTTCTCACAAAAGTAAAATCCAGAGTCAGCTCCTATCAGCCACCACACAACCTTAACTAAAGCATCCAAGTTGTTGTGCCCACACCCTGGTTGTCTTCCCCTCTTGGCCTTGTGCGTGAAAACCCCTAGAGCAGGAGAGAGCTGCTGCTGACTCTGCTCAGCACTCCAATACAATGTTAAAGTGCGAAGATGCTCCTAGTAACACAATTAAATGATAAAAATCTACTTGAAATAGTTCAAATATTCTAACTACACAACAGAAATGCAGCAAAAAAAAGGAGATCAAAAAAGGCCTGAAGGCTTTCATTAAAATAGCGATTATAATTAGTTAAGCAGATCCAGTTTCTGAGCGATAAATGCTTCAAGAGAAAAACTCACCCTTTTTTTAATATCTCCAGTTCTGAGAAGAAGGAACATTTAAAGTTTTGGTCTCTAAAGACGCAGAACTTTTGTTTATTTACCTACTGTATTCACCTTCACAAAGCTGAAATTCCATCCCACCTCCATCCAAATTTTGAAAACAATTCCTTTTCAGTTAGGAGTTGAATGAGCAAGAGCGCACACTTACTGCCCAGACGGGAAGTCCTTCTCGTTCACCACAGCACAGTTGGTTAACGACAGCTCGTCAGTGGGACATCTCGCTGCTTGCATAGACTGCAAGAGAGAAAGAGGGAGAGGAAAAAAACCTATCAAATAAAATTTTATTTTTCCTTTACTAAGCCAAGCCTCAAAACTTCTGTAAATCCATAAAACACAAATAGCTCTCATGAGTATTAACACACTCAGAGCATCGTCTGCTGGCACTGACGAGCTCCTCTCTCTCATCACAGTTTCTCCAAACGCTTTTGTTTAATAAAGACGTTTGCACCCAAAAGCTCTACATTTGATGAGTCTAAAATACCTTATATTTTCTATCATACCTAGAAAAGTACCTAAAACTTACCTAAAAAAGCCTTCAAAGCAAATGCTGTTAACTTGCTAGTGAACCCTGGTGTTCATGTCACTTCCCTGACCCCTGCAGCCTGCCAGCAGGCACCACGGCATTCACTGGGAGGCATTTCTTGCCAAGGAACAAGACATGGGGATATTCCGAAGGCTGGTAGGGCAAAGCAGCCTAGAGACGAGCAGTTCCATGACAGCCCTGGGTACCCCTATCCCGTAACGCTGTCCTGGGTTACATTCATAGACTTGTCGAGGTCGGAAGGGACCTTTCGGATCACGGAGTCCAACCATCCACACAACACTGCCCAACCCACCCCATGTCCCTCAGCACCGCGTCTGCCCAGCTTTTAAATCCCTCCAGGGATAGCGACTCCACCACTGCCCTGGGCAGCCTCTTCCAATGCTTCATAACCCTTTTGGTGAAGAAATTTTTCCTAATATCCATCCTAAACCTCCCCTGGTGCAACTTGAGGCCATTTCCTCTTGTCCTATCGCTTGTTACTTGGGAGAAGAGCCCGACAACCTCTCAGTTAGAGAGAACGCGTGAGGAAAAGAAGGTGGAATAAAGATATCACCTTTCTTCTTCCCTCCTTTTACTCAGAAAACTGAAATTTGAGCACATCCATTCTGGATACACATACTCAAACAAGGCAGGATGGGGCAGCGCTGAGAGTCCGCAGGAAGGTGTCACTCTCAGCCAGCTGCTCTCCACCCCCACAGAACCTCTATAAAACTTCTCAAAAGAACCATCACGATACAAATAGTATTTCCTACTCAACAGATAATATCACAGATGAGTAAAATTAGGTTAAACAGGCAGTTCCAGCCTATCACTATTTAAAAAAAAATAAATCCCTACAACAAATTTTGTAGGGGTGTCCTCCCCATCCTTTTCTTTTTTTTCCTAAAGCCAAAGGAGCAATCCTATTTCAAGTGTACCTGTTCAATTTTCTTCCCCCTCTGCTATTACTGATGAATCAGCAGCTAAAATAACCAACCATCACCACCCTCAGCCCAGGCTGTCCCATCCCACCCCACAGCAGCCTTCGGGTGGGTGCAGCAGGGGAGAATCAAAGAGAAACCTCAGCCCTTTCCTACACCTCTAACCCCACCCGCTTCCGCAGGATTATTCCAAAAAACGGTGGCTGAAAGGTGGCTCAGAATGCCTATAGGAGCAGAGAAAAGGATGGAAAAGACCAGATGCCTCTAACATTAGCTATAGACTGAAAAAATAATTTGGAGAAAAACTAATCTTGACCCCCAGGATGTTATTTTTAGAATCAAAGCACGATTTTCTTTGTCAGATACAAATTTGCAGGCAGTGCAACAGAAACTGTCCGTGTCAACCTACTGCTAAAAGCAATTCAGAACGGATTTTCTCATAAGACACCCTTAAATCCCAGCAACAAGAGTAGGAAACAGAGTGATCCTAACGCACACATCCAGGTAATTTCCCATGAGTTACCGTCCTGCTCAGCCCTTCTCGCCCGACCCCGCTGACCATGTGAGAGAAGAATCATGAGAGAAGAAAATTCACCTCCACGTGGACCGGAGCAAGCCTGCCCTATAGCTCAAATCAACTTTGTATGTCAGAATGTCACTCTTCTCGAGTACTTGCTATTTAGAGAAGGACTAATTCATTATTTTTATTGAATAGCGCTCAGTTGCCCTTGACTGAACAGCAAAGAATTCCATTTTCAGCCTTGAAATAAATTTATCTACATGAATCTCAAGTGTACTAAGAGACTCAAATATTCTTGTAATAAAAAAACACATGAACATCAGTGGACTTCTGAAACACGCAACCTGCCTTTTAAAGCTCACCGTCTTTGGGCACTTGGCACAAAAATGCATTCACCATTTTCTCATTTCTCCTTCCATTTGCGAGGTGACGACTCTGTGAAGGGCATGCCCTGATAGAACGCATTAGGTAGGATATTTCTGGAGAAAACCGAACGCAGAGCTCCTGGATTAAGCCTTTGTACAGCACTAGTCCTCAACTGCATTTTTAATCCTTGCTGACAAACTGCTTCCTACACGTTGACAGCAAGCGCCTGGCGAAGTTGCTGTTCTTCTGCGTTATTCCTGTCCGCCTTTGGGAACGTGCACACTTTTGCTTTAAGGAAATGCATAAATATAAAGGAATGCATTTCAAATCCAGCACCAAGTGCTCCTTATGCAAGCTCCACAATACGATAGACGTGTAGCAAAACATCCTGGGGCACCCGATACACGGAATAACGTACCAGGACTGACTGTACCAGCCGCCCCAGAGCCCGGCACATTCCGCTTCTGGGGAGTTTGGCAGAAGCCCATTTCTCCTTTGGCAATTCCCAACATTTCAGACCGAATCTCTAATCTCTGCCATACTCTCAGCTCTCCACCATATGCCCTCCTCAAGCTCCAAGGCCCATTTTGCAGAACTTCAACACATAATCAACTATACACAAGTGTTTTGAAGATAACACAGCTCGGGCAAGAAACGGCCGTCACTCGACGGGCACAGGTTTTCACCAGTGCACAAAAGACAATTTGAGGAAATCTGGTCATTTAAGAGATGATGAAGAAACTGGAAAACACCCAAGGAGGAACCCTGTTGCAGGTGCTTCCTCTTGCCTCCCTTCACCCCAGCGCTCAGATCCCTGGACGATGGCTCACAGGGATCCTTGTCAGGGATCCCCTCACTGCTGTCGCAGCAAGGTGGGCACTGGCTGCTCCCCAGTAAGTTTTTCTAGCAGAGATGCCACAGTCCGAAGCCGTAACCTGAACTACAGCTGGAGAGCCGTCAGACCCCAGTGGCAGTACTGTCAAGGAACACTTCAGGTCTTGCACTTCAGGTTCCAGCTTCCCGGGACACCAGCACAAGGACTCCTGGACCCTGCACGCTCTCCCCTCTGCCGTCCACCACTCGCTGCCTGCGCTGACACACCGCGCATCAGGGAACTGGGGAAGCAAAGCCCTTAAGAGCGTTTCTAAGAAATCTTCAAGTATATTTATGCAAGCCCATTCTAAGCTAACTAGCAGGTTACTGCTGGCAACTAGGCAAGGCAACAGAAAGATCAGCTGTAGCAAAGCACCAGAGCAGATCTTGCAGCTGGCAGGGAATGCCATCTGCTGCAGGCACACCGCCGTCAGGACGAGTTTGAAGGTGACCCATATACATCTTCACAGGTTGCAGTTACGCCTGTGTCCACAACAGAGACACATTATCGCTTTCGTGAGAGACTGCCACGCTGTCACGTGCTAGGCCAGCAACAGCAGAAGGAGACGGAGCTGTTGGAGTGGGGCCAGAGGAGGCCCCAGAGATGCTGGGGGGGCTGAAGTCCCTCTGCTGTGGGGACAGGCTGGGAGAGCTGGGGGGGTTCAGCCTGGAGAAGAGAAGGCTCTGGGGAGAGCTTACAGTGGCCCTTCCCATATCTGAAGCGGCCTACAGGAAAGAAATGGTGAGGGACTTCGTACAAGGGCATGTAGTGATAGCACGAAGGGGAATGGCTTCAAACTGGAAGAGGGGAGATTTAGATGAGATCTGAGGAAGAAAATTTTCCCTCTGAGGGTGGTGAGCCCCTGGCCCAGGTTGCCCAGAGAAGCTGTGGCTGCCCCATCCCTGGAGGGGTTCAAGGCCAGGTTGGACGGGGCTTGGAGCACCCTGGGCTGGTGGGAGGTGGCTCCCTGCAGGGGTGGCACTGGGGGGGGCTTTAAGGTCCCTTCCCACCCAAACAAGTTTGTGATTAGGCTTAAAATAGCAGAAGTCTTCCCTGCCTCCAGTCATTGCTCTGCATATAAACATAAAAACATAAACATGCAAGGAGGAGACTCCAAGGACTCCACTTGTGAGGCAGCACCTTCTTTCTAAAGCACCCTCAACGAGAGGCATCCATCATTGGTCATGCAGCATGCGCTAGTAAATCCATGTCTACTCAGATGTCTACTCCAACATTCCTTCTGTTTACCAAAAGGAAAACGAGACAACATGATACTCTGATAAAACTCATGCTGAAAAACAAATGTGAAGAACCTCACCTTTGGATTTATGGCAAAGCAGTCACGTCGCCTCCACTCCTCTGCCACTGAGCTGATGCTGACCATGAAACCCCAGCACCAGGAGGCTCAATGATGCTGACTTATTCTACTTTTGCAAAGTAAAAATTGTCCCAAAGAGCAAACAGCCTCATAATAGAAACATCACCGTAAGATCGGATCTTTCAGAGATTTTTTTTTTGCACGGATTGCATGGATTCCAGTTTTCCTCCATAAAAATATGGAACTGAGTTTTCCTTGCATTTCTGGAGAGTTCAGCCCAGAAAGCAATGCTAAGTTATTTGAATATTTGCATATGTAAATAAAATACACCTTTTCTCCTTCTGAATTTCAAAACAAGCACCTGAAGCAAAAGCAAAGAACTGCTGGTTTAAAACATGACTGGGAAAAAGAATGAATAATAAAAATCTCCGGAATATTACACATGGTACATTGTATTACATTGTTACGTGGGCAAGCACACAGTACAAAAATGCAGTTAATGTCTGCGAATTGTTAAGGCTGATGATAGAGGAAGCTGAAGAAAAATATGTTTCCCATTACTCAGACCCTGCAGGAGGTAAGTTGGTGGCAGATAACAGAAGTGCACTACTACCTGTCAGCTGCTACTGAATAGAAGAGCTAAATTATTATATGCTAAGGCAGAGATGCTCTTCATTTGAAACAGCTTAACTCCTTTCATTTCCTAATCCCACCCGAGAGATTATGGAACAGCTTCTAAAGATGAGGGAGGCTTTGTTCTGTGCACTGTTTCTACAGGGTTTATAAAACAAATAGTTAAAATGCTGTATGTTAAAAATTTTCTTTTGTGTAAACCACAGACACAGATATATGCATGCGTGTATATGCATCTGTGCAGACATAGAATTTCTGTCGTGCTGATGCTGGCAGACAAGCGGTAGGAAACATGACAACTCTGGGTACTTGAAATTTCGGTTTCCTCTGGAGAGCCCACTGCCAGCTGCGCAGGAATGGGGATCCCCCTCCAAAAGCCTGGGCTTTAACAGCTGTGAGGCACCGCAGTGCCTCTGAGCCCAGAGCTCCACCGCACAGACAAGAGGACAACAAGGAACCTGTGCAGGGGACATTCTCGGGAAGAAAGCGTAGTCCATATTTACTGGGGAGCGAGCAGACGTACACCTGCCCGGTGGCTGCGTGGTAGCGTGGCTGACTCAAAGGCGTTCAAAGTCAAACACTCATTCACCACTAAAAGGTTGCAAATAAAATTAAGTTTGAATACTGAAAGGAAGAATTATGATATTAAAGGAGCTCTAAAAATAAACAGGGAACTGAGGCGATGATATATAGACCCTACACTATCCAGGACTACGCTGCTGAGGGAAAGCAGACATGCACGAAGCATTGCCCGATATAAAAATCCAATGGACCAAGTGACAACAGAATCTGAGATGAACATTAAAACTGCAAATATCAGGAGCCAGCTGCACACAGATGACAAACACTGGCACGCAGAAAGATGAGCTGCAGGAGAGCTGGGTCAGCAATAGCCTGGGAGAAGGAGACAAATCAAGCTCTCCCAGCAAGGAAAGCCCGAGGAGGATTATAACCACTGTCTCTCTATGTACACATACACCATGGAGCTGAAAATGGAGAGGAAAAAAATTCTGTATGAAAGGACAGAAGAAACTGGTACAAAACAATAGCAAGACTATCACAGCTACTGCCTAGCTGCCAAGAAACAGTTCTGACCAGAAGAGGAAGCTGGCACCATAATGGCCTACAGTGGGAAACAGTGAAGATAAAACCGAAACTCCTCTGAAGAAGGCATTCAGTAATATTTATGAATGAAAGGAATAACAACATGATGCCTCCATCAGGGACCAGACTCGGCAACAGAAGATGTCCTAAATGCTGTGTTTCTAAAATTAGCAAAAAAAAAAATTAACAAAAAACAAAGAGAGAGAAAAAGGAAGTTAAGGAAGTTTGCAGAAGGTTTTTCTGGACACCTCAAAAAAAAAAAAATAAAGTTTCTGGAGTTCTGCAGCTACAAGAAGAGATCAAACACCTCCAGAGAACATTTTGGAACAGCAGGCTTGGCAAGACAGGTTTCCTTTCCAGATCTCCAGTGGGTCAGGGAGTCCTGCTGTGCCCGGCAGGCTAAGCTCGCTGTCCTCCGAGACAAGCAGCCCTGCCTGGCTGCTCAGACCGGCCTTTCCATCTGCTCCAACTGACCTATAGTTTACTTTGCTGGAAGCTTTTATTCTCACTGGGAAGAACCTGCATTCTCTCTCGATAACAAGCTCATAAATTCCAATTTTCTTCTCCTACTAAAAGAGGAACACATTAGGAAAGTTAAAATCTCAGAATTAACATTCAAATTTTCATCAAAGCCAGGGAAGTCTGAGCCAGCCAACACCAAGACAGCCTCAGCACGGAATCTGGACAGGAGCGAGGGATGAGACGACACCCTCCTTCCCATGCCCCCAGCGCCAGGAATCCCCTCCCCGCGCTGGCTCCAGCGGCACCACGGCTGTGCCACACACACCAGCCGCTGACACAGAACCCCAAACAGCTTAAAATATGGGCAAGGGAAGAGTTCGCATCACCCTCTGAATCACCCAGGGATGGGAAGGAAAGAGGGAATGTTTTTCCCCTGCACGGTTCCATGCCTGCACCGTGGGAAGCTTTCCCTTTCCCATCTGATAACAGTTACCTACACCAGCAAAGAAGGTCAAGCCCAACCCTCAGCGGGGTCAGCAATACAGACACCAACCAGTCTTCACTGGCAGTCCTTTTTATACAATATACACTTAACACATTTCCCATTTTCCTTATCTCATAGCAGACATGCCCTCCCTCATGGGCCTGGGCAGTAATCTAGAAATTACTTCCGTCTTAGCATACGAAATCCACTTTATTAGCACGGAAGTGCCCATCTTAGCAACGAGAGGATATTGTTTTTGAGGGTGGTGACAGCTGCTTACCCTTTGTTTGCAAAGTTTACAGCCAAATGAATTCCATTCTGCAAGGGGAGCTTTGTAACTCCAACACTCATTTGCTCAGGGCAGCTAAAACATACGTAACTTTGGGAATTTGGCTGTACAGTTTCCATGATTTTGCAAAGTTGTCAGAAATACTATTTATAATTCCAGGAGAGAATGGTCTGCCCGATCTAAAAGAGCAAAAAAAAAAAAGGTGCCAAAGGAGAACTTCTACAATCTCCAAGTACCACACAGCATCTGTAATCCAACCGAACAGGTCGTTGTGCCCAAAGGTGTCATTCTCCGCACCAGTTCTTACCGTGTGACCAGTAAAGTGATTTCAAAGAATACATCTGTTCCTGTGCTGCTGTGCCACATAACCGGGAAGCTGTTTCCTGATATTTTAGCATGAACATCAACCCCACCTCCCAATTAAGCAGTAATGACCCAGAATATGTGCACTTGTAATTAACACATCCATTTTTGGAGTGGATGTTGCCCCACGCTTCTTCCGCAAGCCAAGATGATCAACAATTTAATTACAGGGAACTGCTACTTGTCATGTTTCCTCTAAACCTGTTTTAAAAGTGCTTAAAGGAATGAAATACCACGCAACCATGTCTAAAACGTCAGCCTAGGATGCGAGTCGCAGGATTTTGACACACCAGCTGTGAGGACACCCAATGGATGCAAATTTCTTCCCATTTATTTAGAAAAGTTACCCAATAACAATGGGGTCAAGACTAAAAACATCCCCTTAAACTTGGAATTTCTCTTGTGAAAGCTTGAGATGTTGCTATCCCTGTATATTTGCAACTTATGCCACCGCATCTGGCACTAGACTTCTCCAGGACATTGACTAATGTACCAAACACTACCCAGTTTGCGTCTATGATGCATTACCTTGCGAGTATTTCTGTGTTTTCTACACAAAAAGCATGCAAGTTGACACAGCTCTAGGGCGTAAATTACTCCAGATTTATTGATAGAAGGTCACTGCTTTATTGCATCCCAGGAGACTAGAGGAAAGCGTTAAATCTTTTTACGCTGCAAACATTTGACCTTCCTGAACTAAGCATCTGACATACGAATGCAGGAAAGAGCACACCCGCCCAGGAGCAGGGCAAGAGAGCGCCCGAAGAACTATATATTCAGCCCTGATTTAACAAGCAGTAGTATCCTCAGTTGGCTCAAACATGGGCTAACAGGATACTGTGCTGAAAGCTTTTCTATTAATTGTAGCAATTGTGTTCCTTGCTTGAATTTTTCTCTTCTGCAACACAACCCTCTAAGTCCTGCAGGTCAACAAAGCTTCTGACGATGGCCAATATGGATATGGAGTCACAAAACTCTGCCTCTGCCAGGGAACTTCCCTGGTTTGACAGCATCCCAGCGGGTACGCGAATGACTGTGTCATGCAGAGATCACGCTCTGAACCTCGTCCCTCCAAAAAATACCACGGTTACTAAGATCATCGCTATCTGTCACCCTGCTCGGGGTCAGCTGGCCGTCGCCCCACCAGGGCTTCCTAAAGCCTGTGTCCTCTCTCACGTTTCCATATGCATTTGGGCAGTATCCACCAACTCCCACCTGGATCAAAAAAACATCAAATCATGCCTTAAGGATCTAATTTTTAGCTCTTACCTTTTCGTATAAAGACAGAAATCAATGATAACTTTATTCCACTGAAAAGTATGTCCTGCCTGGGGAGCAATTTAGCAAAACAGAAGTACAACTATTTTCTAAGGACTGGTTTTCTGCTGATTCCAGCAGACCCTACTTTATGACAGAACATCCTCCAAATTGATAGGGAAGACATCTCCTAAACCACAAGACCTTCTCCCGAATGACCTCTGTGCTCTAAGGTACAGGACACAGAACAGAGGACAGGAAGAGAGAAGACCTTGCTGTGCTATGGAAATAAGTTTTTTTTTAAAAAAAAGAAATATTAAAGAAATTCACACTTGAAATGATCCTCCAAAGGATTCTTTGATTTTTACAGGTTTTTCCTACTAAGAAAAATTCACAGCAAAACACAGTCATTCTGGCCTGTCCACAGTAAGAGGTATGACACACCGGCACCCCCAGAACTGGAGACGGAGAGGCAGCACCGACGTCTCCCTGTTGCCTTGTCTCTTTAGGTAGAAGCTTCGGACACGCTGCTGCTGCTGCAAAACTAAGGCAAGCAACAAATTGATCAGAGATGACAAGGTCAGAGAGCCCATCCTCACAAACACTCACATGGTCACATGGTTGTCAGAATTTTATTCTAAATAATTTAGCGTGGGATTTTATAATGCAGAAGCTCTGTAAGAAGGACACAAGCCTATTTGCAATGACTTCACATGACAGGTACGCAGTTGTAGAAGTGATCTCAGAAACAGAGATTCAGATTTAGTTTTCTCTCATTTCCCTAAAACATTGCTAAAAACCTATTTCTTCATAGTACATATTAGGAAATACTAAAAAAAGATAAGTGATGATAGAAGTATCCATACCACGCTGCAAGAAGGAACTAAGTTGATTCATGTTTCTTCAGCGCCACAAAACACAAGGGATACAGCCTGTCCTTCACCGCCCTTCCCACTACAGCCACACTTCTCAATTTGACAGTTGATTTCAAGAGCAATACATCTTCTGCCCAAGACACAAGCTCTTCTGGAGGAGTTACAGCACTGTTTTGCACCGCAAACCAACACCTGCTGGTGCCCGAGTGAAACCAAAATCATTTCCAACCCAATACAGATGTGAATCTCTCCCAAGAAGCAAAGAGGTGAGCATCTCCTATCACTGGGCTAATGGCAATACCACTCCAAATGAGTCCCAAATAGCAAATAAAGAAAAACTAACGTTGTTATACCATTCATACTACATACAACAGCCATTATTTCTAATCATCATGAACTGTTATACAAGTTGCAGCTATTACAAGACTTTAATATTCCTTAAAGAAAAAAGACACTACTCTCTCTGGGAGCGGATCACCACCAACATCCACGCTACCAAATCGCCGCTCAGCACACGATTTCCTCTCTGAAGACAGACAGACCGCCTGCCAGCTTGCAAGAGAAAAGCTGCAGTCACACAGACCTGCTTCACCTCCTCCACCATTTCTCTCTGCGGCTCTTCAATCTGGTAGAGCCACAAGCAGAAACGCAGCTTGTGCTGGATCAACAGCTTGACACTGGCTGGAACAAGGCAGAGAAATCATCTGGCCTCTCTGCATCCCTTTGAGAACTAATTCCTACTGAGGTTTGAAGCTACAGACAGCACCAGTTAACTTCCAGAAGTCCAGTCTTGGTACAAGGGATCCATAACCAACTACAGACACAGCTAGATGGCTCTCCACCATTCCTGCTTCTGCAGTAGATACTGGCTGATGTCTCGGCAAGACTCAGAGCGCTGTTTGCGTGCCTAATGATTACCATGCAGAGAGAGACGCAGAATAAATTATAACAGAAACAACCATTATTTCTAATCATCCTAAAATATTTTCCCTGTAAACTTCAATCACCTTTAATCACTGTCTCTTCCTTGCGATTGAGCAACTCCAGTGCAATTAAGGGAGCAGAGTAATATACCTGAAACAGCACTAGATAATTAATAAGATTTGGCTTATCGTTTGTCTAAATTATTTAAAACATAACTAGAAGTATAAAGGTTTTATCTCTCTTCTACATCAGGGAAGTGATTCATTTCTCTCTGCAAAAGAATACATACACAAATCAAATCACATGAGCCTAATAAAAAAGGCGAAACTCCAAATTGCATTCCAGGACATTTTCTTCAGGCCAGAAATAGTCACCGAAGCCTTCTCTACCCATCCACCAGGTTTAAGCACCTTTTAAAAACGCTGACAACACAATAGCATCAGTGTTCCAGGATCAGACTCACCTGTTGTACCCAGCGATATCACACACCTCCATCCTCCTACCCACTGTTCCTTATTTACACAGACAAGGATCACAATAGATCCAATGTCACATCCGAAACGCCTGCTGCTGCTGGCTCACCCTGACCTCCACACCCTCTTCAGAGCTGCTGCTATCCCACATGCAAGCTGGAGCGAGCAGGCAGCTCGTTTGTTAATTTACACAAACAGCATTCAACACACTGCAAGACTGGAACAAGCTCAGAAAAACGGCGTTAAACACTGCTTAAGAACTCTCTTCACAGTATTAAATAATCTGATAAACCTGCAATAATTATATTTGTAGATAAATCATGAAAGCACTGGAAGCTTCCTCATAACCCAAGGAAAGCACCACCCACTCAAATTGCCAGATTGTGAGGCAATTAAGCTCCACTCTATCTCTTAAATTTGCATAAATCCCCCCTTTCCTTCACCAGGCTTCCAAGTTGGCCGAATAAAGGCACATTTTTTCAGGTGTTTAGTAGCGCAAGAGCTCCCAGCAGCAGGAAAAGGTTGGGACTGATCCCTCTCCTTCCTCCCCACACCCCCAGTCACCACCTCCAGCACTCAGACCCTTCACTGAGCCTTTCCAGTACATGAAGGCAGCTGAAAATTAACTCATCAAACCACAAAGATAGTCTTCTCTGTGGATGCTGAAAAGGCTCAGTGGAGCAAGTGAGCAGGGGGTAAGACAAGAGCAGTGCAGCCAGGTCGATTTAGGCTACAAGGAGTCCCAGAATGACGTTGACTGTGGCTAAAATGATCTCACCACTGATGAAAGCACTGTTTCTGGCAACAGAAAGCTGAAAAAAAGCTAGTCAAAACACACAGATTTCTCCTGGGTTGGCTGCAAAAGGTGTGATGAAGGAAAAAAGGTGCAAGAGAGTGAGACCACACATCTGGAGCAGGGACAAAAGAAAAGCTGTTAACAAGAGAGAGACTGCAAAACGTGATTATTTTTTTTTCCTCAATAAATCAGCCACATTTCAGACCTGCTCACCTGTGACGCACAGCTTATTACTGGGCCAAATTTCTCACCCCTGCTCTAACCTCCACTGCTCTGCATCACACCGCTGCACCATCTGTCGATGCATCCACCAGACAAACCATAGCACAAAAAACCATGACAGAAAACATCTATTCCCCAAGATCTCAATCACTGGATTGTTTGGCCAAGACAGAAATTTCAGCCTGAAGCAGAGATTAATGAAAACCATGAGTTTCACAAGCTGATATCCAGCAAAGCATGACTGAGCTGATGATAAAGGGAAGAACAATCTTAATTGCATCTTGCAGCACTTGGAGATGGACACCTGAAAACAGAGGAGATAGACAAGGCTCTACAAAAAGCGATATGGCAGACAAGATCGTTCCTTCACATTTTAAGGCCTTTTTGGCCACTTGCTGATATTACCTAAGCAATTACTGATAAGGGATTTTTTAATTTGTTAAATAAATAACGGAATAAAATCACTGTACAACCCTTAAGGTGTGTTTTAACTCACCACCATTTGGACCCACATCACAGCACGGTGGTTGGCTGGTGCCCACGGGGCAGAGGAGTCTCCAGGGCCTCAGAGAACCCTACAAACCTGCCCCATATCCCACAGCACCGAGGGGTCACCACAGCCTCACAGCACCCTTAGGGGACTCCAAAATCCTGCCACACACCCCACGGGGACAGGAGTCACCCCAGCCTCACGGAGGCCCGCAGGGAATCCCACAATCCTGCCCCACATCCCAGAGCACTGAGGGGATCACCCCACTCTCACAGCATCCTTAGAGGACCCTGCCCCACAACCCACAGGGCGATGGGTCACCACAGCCCCACAGCACCCCCAGGGCACCCTAAAATCCTGCCCTTCCCCCCATAAGGCCTGAGGGCCACTGCACCCTTAGGGGACCCTAAATCCTCACAGCAGCACCCAAATATTACTAGGGCTTCAAAGCACTCTTAGGGGACCCAGGAGCCTGCCCCATACCCCATGGGGAGAGGGGTCACCCCAGCCCCACGGCACTCCTGAGGGCACCCTAGGAGCTCACCCCAGAGCACTGAGGGGTCATCCCAGCCTCACAGCACCCCTGGGGCACCCTAAAATCCTGCCCTGCATCCCCCAGGGACACTGCAACCTCACAGCACCCTCAGTGAACCCCAAATTCTGCCCCACGGCCACAGGGAGAGGGGTCACCCCGGCCTCACAGCGCTCCTGAGAGAACCCCCCAGTCCTGCCCCACGCCCTGCATCACCAAAAGGCCACCCCGGCCCCACAGCATCCTTGGGGGACCCTAAAATCCTGCCCCATAGGGAGAGGGGTCACCCCGGCCTCATAACGCTCCTGAGGGAGCCCCGCAGTCCTGCCCCACACGCCACATCACCTCAGCCCCACTGCGGGATCCGGCAGCCCTGCCCCACAGGGAGAGGGGCCACCCCGGCTTCACAGCACCCTCAGGGGGTCCCGCACCGCTGAGGGGGGGTCACCACACCGCTGAGGGGGGGTCCCGCGCCGCTGAGGGGGGGTCACCACAGCCTCACAGCACCCTCAGGGGACACCCCCACCCCCCTAGGACTAAACGACCACCCCGTCAGCGGGGCTGCGAGAAGCCCCCGAGGGGCCCAGCGAGGAGCCGAAGCGGAGATGAGGTAGCGGCACAGGGGAAAGGGTCCCCGTCCCGTCCCCCCTCCACTTACCCGCCCCGCCATCTTGCCGCTGCACCCGGCCCGCAGCGCCGCGCCGCAGCCACGGCCCC
>VXBO01001429.1:32112-52790 GCA_013400135.1 Rhinoptilus africanus | reverse complement strand
AATTTGCTGAGGATACACTCTGTCCCCTCATCCAGGTCATTAATGAATATATTGAACAAAATTGGACCGAGTATCGACCCCGGGGGACAGCACTGGTTACAGGCCTCCAACTAGACTCTGTGCCGGGCTTTGCTGTGCTGCCCTGGCTTGAGCCGCACGGGACCAATTCCTCTGTCAGTAATTTTACTTTTCAGTAAGGTCTCTTCTAACGCCTGGGGAATCTGCACTTCTATGAGTGTCTGAATGCGTGAAAATAATTTACTTCACGGCCGGCTCTGGCGTGTGGGTTTCAAGGTCTCGGTGTTTTCCAGCCTCGCCAGGTGCAGGGATGTGGAGGAGCGAGCCCCGGGCGCTTGCCCCAAGCTGCCAACAGGGTTATTTCGTACCATGGACGTCACAGAATAGAACAGGGAGTTCGCTGAGGAGTTCTGTCTCCCCCTTGGTGGCTGGGATGTGGAGCAGGCAGGCCGGAGCCCTCGCAGGGCCCCACGATGGCTGTCACTGCAGGGAGGGCACGGCTTCCTACAAGAGAATGGCCTGACTATAATCCTTCTACATTTTATATTGGTATCAGCATCAATACTGGTTCTTTGGTGTTAGGAATGTTAATTATCTAGCCCTATTCTATTAAATCTGTTTAAACGAGGTGAGGAAACCCTTAGGTTTCCTTGTTTTTTCCCAATTCTCCTTCCTGGGCAGGGAAGGGTCATTGGGTGAAAGAATAATTCTCTGGATCACAGAATGGTTTGGGTGGGAAGGGACCTTTAAAGGCCCTTTAGTCCCCCCCCAGCCCTGGGCAGGGACACCTCCCACCAGCCCAGGCTGCTCCAAGCCCCGTCCAACCTGGCCTTGAACCCCTCCAGGGATGGGGCAGCCACAGCTTCTCTGGGCAGCCTGGGCCAGGGGCTCACCCCCCTCACAGCCAAGAATTTCTTCCCCAGATCTCACCTAAATCTCCCCTCTGCCAGTGTAAAACCTTCCCCCTCATCCCATGGCTCCCCTCCCTCATCCAGAGTCCCTCCCCAGCTTTCCTGTAGGAAAAAACAATAAATTGTTGTGGGTTCTTCAAACCATAATGAGTGCTTTGTGAGGGGAAAAAAAATGACTTTAAATATGTGGAACTGCTCCAAATCAGCACTGCATCAATACAGCAGCTCCTTTAAAGGGGTGCTGTGGCCTCCTCTGGCAGTACCTCCGGTGCCTTCCCTCTCTTTCTGAAGTGGCTTTTTGTTCAACAGTGTCTGGCTTATACTAATGGCATGGTTTTACACATTGTGCTATAAATTACAGATGTGTGCGAGCCTGAAAGCCAGATAATGGGAGCTCAGAGCTGCCGCTCCGGTCTCTCAGCGCGTGTCAAAGCCTGGCGTTAACCGCCCGCGTTGGTAGGGAGGGCTGGGGCTTCCAGAGCCTTTTGCTGGGCCTTACCTCATGACGTGGGGGGCTCTGCCCACTGCAGCTCTCAACACGGAGCTGGTGCAGCCTGGTCCCGTCCAAGCACTTCCTGAGGGTTTGCTCCCAGACCCCTGGATTTGGGTGCGTATGGGGACCCACACCCGGGATTTGGGTGGGTTGAAATGGTGCTTTGCTCTGGAGAGCAACAGATGATATGAAGAGATGAAGTGTCTCATGCCGAGATGAAAATAGCCTGTCCACGGAGCTGCATAATTTTCTGTGGGAGAACGAAAGTGCAATTACAGTCTTTGGTCTTGACTTTGCTTCAAGGGAGGAAGGCGGCAAACGCCTGGGCTCCAAAGCAAAGTTCAATACTGTCTCCAAATCCGACCACAACAGCCTGGAAATCAATTTGGGGAGCAAGCTTTAACGCATTAGCAACTTGTTACCTCGGCTTCCTGCACAGGGCTTTGACAACATAATAAAATATTAATATCGATCTTAACTGCCGGTTTGCTGCCGTGATCAGGTAGCAATGTCAGCTGTGACCCAGAGGGGAATGCCAAGTCCATGGAAAACTGGGGGGCACTTAAACACAGGTGCCGAAAGTGGTCAATACCCCAGGCCATGGATGTACCTCAGTGCAGAAATGGATAAAGAAATCAGGTCGATACCTAAATCTGTTGTGTGCGGGTGTAAACAGTGCGAGAATTTCCCCCAGTGAGACCATGTTCTTCCTGCTGAGCAGAGTTTCTCTGTCCCCAACAGAAATCACCACGCTGGGGAAACATCTCTGAAAAGGTGTCTGGCCTGGAGGGTACTCCCGGGGGGAGGCTGACGCTGCTGCACCCCCAGCACTGCACTCTGGCTGAATGATATAATTTGGGGAGGATTCTTACTGCTCAGAGCCTCCCAAATCACTCTGCCGAGTGGCCTTGAATGAAACTCTTGCAGAAATAAATGCTGGAAATACAATGTCTGAATTTGTAGGGAAACAGCGACTTGAGGTGAGGCTGGAGCAGCCAGATTCCTGTTTCAAAGGGGAAAAAATGGTATTTCACTGTTTCTGAGGGGAAAAAGAAGCAAAGCAAAGCAAAGGCAATAAAGGAGTAAGAAGCCCAGAGGCTAGCTAGCCATGGGAAATAAAGATGTATCACAACACAAGTGCCTGCAATTCATAAAGAAATGTATGCCTCTATCGGCATGAAGTCATCTGTGTGCTGCCTTTATCTGCCCAAATAGAGATGTCCTTAGATTCCGTAAAAATAGCTTGGGAAGTGAAAATCAAAATAGCTTGAGAACTGAAAGGCAAAAAAAAAGGCAAAAAAGAAAAGAACTAAAAAGCAAAATAGCTTGAGAAGTGAAAACAAGAGTATGGTTCGGTTTCAAGGCTTTTAGGTTTTCCTTAGGCCTTTTATAGTGAAAACAGTTAGATACGCTTGGCAGGGTTTCAAACGCAGCAGCAGCAATGGAATGGGGCTCTGAGCAACCCCATCCAGTCGGAGATGTCCCCATGGCAGGGGGCTGGGCCGGGTGGCCTCTAAATGTCCCTTCCCACCCAAACCTGTTACCAAAGACAGGCCTCTGCTTTGTTTCTAAATGATTGTTTCTTGCTAACCTTCTTATTGTGTGAGAAAATAGCTAATTACTGACCTTCTTACTGTGTACAAAAAAAAAAGCTAGTCACTGAGCTGATGTTACAGGTAGTAATAATGAGGAGACAGCCAGGAGTAATGACTTCAAGGTTCTTCTATACGTCACGTATGTGCTCCTGTACCCATTAGGACAGAGTTACAGCTGCTTCAAAGAACGTCCTTATTATCTTCATGAAGTTGGCAAACTTACAGCGAACTTTTACCGTCCTGAGATGACTCAACGCCTTAAAAGGATAATGTGAGGAAGGGTCTCCTCACCCAAACGCTCGCCCAGACACTCATGCTCACACAGAAGTGTTTTGCTGACGCAGCAAAGTTTGATACGCATGGGCAAAAAAAGGCTATTCAGTCATCCTGGTGAATATGTAGGCCTAGGTGGAGTTATGTATTAGGTAGGTGTAATTATGAGACTATTTTGTGTATAAATAATGGGTGAATACCCAGGTAAGGTGTGCTAGATGTGTGGGTGTTCCCCCTAGCACCTGACGTCGAATAAAGCAGTATCTCCTCTCTAAACTACTTTTGGTTTCAAGGGCTTTTATTTCGGGTAATAAACCTTTCTATGATTCTAAGGAAAGAAGGGCTGGCATTGCCGTGACCCTGCCGATGAGCTGGGCTCCCTCCTCCGCCAGGTTCCCTACGGATCCTCCCTCCACCCCGGCAGCCCCGGGGCTGGGGGCCACCCTCGGCCGCTGGTTGCCAACAGGGGCTCAGCCCGGCAGGACCCACGGTGGGGCTGGGGACACGCTCTGTTACCTGTGGCACGTAACGGAGGTTTCCTCTTGCTCCCGTGGGCGACACACAGGGCTGCGGGGGCGGCTCGGCCCCGGGTGCTGGTGTGGAGCTGGGCTGGTGGCAGCTGAAGCCAGCCTCACCGACAGGGCCCGGGGGCGACGGTGCCTGAGGGGTGGCGGGTCCTGCCTCGACAGACCAGCCGGGACGGTGTCAGTCCCGCGGCTCCGGCTCCGGCTCCGGCTCCGGCTCCGGCTCCGGCTCCGGCTCCGGCTCCGGCTCCGGCTCCGGCTCCGGCTCCGGCTCCGGCTCCGGGGTTGCGGCGGGAGGGGCCGAAACCGCTGCAACAGCCCCGGCGCTGTCTCCTGGTGAACAACGCCCCCGCGGCCCCTCATTGGCGGGAGTGATGAGGGAGGTGATTTTTCATTGGGTGGCGGTAGCGGACAGGGGCCAATAGAAATAAAGCTCTGTTGCCATGAGGCCGGCTAGGGGCTCTTGATGTGTAGTGACCGCGTGGAGCCCAGCGAGGGTCACGCGGCGCGGGGAGGNGCCCATGGAGGTGAGGGCCGGGGCGGCGGGCTGGGGAGAGGCCGGGCCGCCCAGCTTTCCTCTCAGAAACCCGGCGGAGCTGTCCCGGGACTCGGCCTTCACCAGGGTGCCGGTAACAGAGCAGGGCTGAGGCTGGGCGAGGCCCCGCGTCTTTATCCCCGCGGTGCGGCTGCGACCGGGCTCTCCTGTGTGGGGTCGTCCAGACTGGGGCCCGGCTTGTGGTAACGGGTGCTGTGAAACAGTGCTCAGATGGGTCAGGAAAATGTTTCTCAGTGTTCTGGAAAAGTTCCATTTGGGAAAAAAACTTTTGTGTGTGGTTTGGTGGGTGGAGGGTGTCACAGAGCTGTAGGAGCTCACTGTACCTGTACATTTTCTCATTCTTTGAGATTACAAGTCATGTAAGTGCTAGGCGTTCTAACTGAACGAGGAGATAACTAAGGAGAAAACATGGCATAATTAGAAAAGGAGCTGTGGTCCACACTAATTCTAGCTTTGCGTGTTCAGATATTTGTATAATGTGTCTGAGAAAAACTGTGTGTTAATACATCAGTGTAAGTGTGGCATAAACCAGAAGAAAGATCATGCTGTAGACTATGTACATTAGATGTAGAGTCTGTTTTCATCCTCAGGTAGCTATAGAAGAACAGCTTTTTACAGAGAGGAGTACTTATTCAGAATATTTCCAGAACACTAGTCCTGTGAAACTTTAACTTTTCCTGAATTCAGTAAGCATTTCAAAAGAGCTGCTATAGTACTATCTTAAATATTAGGCAAATAATTTCACTTTTATTTGTGAGCTAAAGGATTTTTTAGCTAGTCGGTTTTATTTTAACTTTAAATTTTCCTTGTGTACCTCCCCTTTTGAAGAAAGAAAGAAAATGCACCAAACTTTTTTGTTTTCATTCCTTTCTCCCACTGACCACCTATTTCTGAGCACCTCCGGGTTGGGGGAGGGGGGAGAGGGCTGTTTCTTAGGTGGGAATTGTTTCTCCCATAGTTACAGAATGGGGCAAATTTCCACCGTAGCTCCCGGTGTGTGTATTATAGCAAAATTCTAGCTCCTGAAATCTGAAAATGCATGCGTTTGTGTAATGTAAATGTTGTAACAGGAACAGTGATGAAAGGATGAGAGGTGTGTAGCGATGCGCGGAAGGATAATCGTCCCACTTCTGTGGTTGGGGGTGTTCTGTGGTGGTTCAGCCCTTGGGAAGCTCAGCTAGTGTAAATGGGGAGAATGCAGGTTTCTTCTTAATCTGCACCTCCTCTGTCTCTAAACACCTTGCAAATTTCTTGTCATTTGTTGGGTTAAGCTCTTCTCCAAGGGCAAATATGGAAGTGTTCTAATATCAGTAGGTAGAACTAATTCCTTGAAAACCCAGATGGAGCAGAATTCACAGGTAAATTAAAGTTGTCAAGAAGTTCATGTTGGTATAAAACCTACAACTCTCAGGGCCGTGTATAATTATATCCTCCTACCACTGTTTTTTTTCCTTGTCTTGTGTAGCCAAAAGTTGTGTTCAGAGGCGGCAGTCGCTGCTGGAGTAGCACAGAAGCTGGCGGGAGGCTGACGGATGTATTCAGTAGCGGAATGACAGGCTTTGGCTTGCTATCTGCTTGCTACAAATCACAGGTTCAGTTGATTATAAATGATTTTTTTTTACATCTGTATGAGAGTTTGGGTTGCTTGTAAGCAAAATGGTTGCAAATTATTTCTAATACAGTTGCTTATACTGGCGTGTTTGATTTATTCATAATAAATCTCCATCATCAGAAAGGACAGTTGCTTTTTAATACAGTCACAGATGAAGGGATGTGTGGTGCTTAGTGAAATAGTATTTCACTGTGTTTGTTCTTCTGTTGGCATAAACAATTGTAGACAAAGTGAGGAGCAAATGAATATTTTTAGGAAAACTGGGAATTTGGTAAGAAGGAGAAGCTTAGGTATTGCAAGGGATGTTTCTGTGGCATACCACAGATGTAGAGTCCAAACGTTCATGTAAACCCCGTTGAGCTGGGGGTTCTTAGTGTGACCAGTGGAAAATGTCAGGGCAGTTAAATGCATCAGACCTCTCTTTTAATTTTGTCTATCATAGCCATAAACTTTCACTGAGGTAAAAGACTCAAATAACAGAATGAAAATTCATTCACAGTACCTTCAAGAATAGACCTATTACTTGCGTGGCTTTGTTCTTCCGTGTCCTTCAGTCCAGCAGCTGGGCATCTTTTTTGCTTACAGTATTTTGCAGACACGGTGAACTGAGATGTGCAGTAGACGCCTGCCCACAGTGAGGCAGAAAGCCTTACTGGGAATAAAACCTGCTTTTGTGGGTCACTGCTTTGCTCCATGAAGGAGTTTATTGTGTATCTTTAACATTTAACCCTGTGAAAACACTGTTAATTTTCTCAGTTACTAAGAGCTAAGAAAGCATATCCTGTTTAAACCAAATAAGCAAATGCTCCTTTTCACTTAAACTGGGTAAAAGACCTTTCCTGTAGAAAAGAATTGGCTGTAAGTTTTCTTTGGTAGCTGAAATACCCTGTAATGATGTGCAGGAAGGGGATGTCTCCTGACTCCTGTTGGTGATCATCTGTTAGAGACTGGCGTAGGCTGACATGGCCTGAATCGTTGACTCCTATGTGTGTATGCGCTGGGCAGCAGTCACCAGCAGAAGTTGCCTGTAGCATTGTGTCAGGAGCATGTGCCTTCTTTGCTTCGCATGCTCTGGTTACTCCAAGGGTAAACTCAGTTACAACCTCATAGAAGGATGAAATGACAATTTGATGTGTTTAATATTAAAATTGGTCCTTTTCTTGTAATAAAATGCAGACTGAAGAAAATGTAGAGGTACCTCAGACCTACAGTTCTTCCCTTTCAACATCAGAGTGCTCTGCACCTGTGGACCCTTCCCTTTTATATGCACCGTGGTCAACCTGTGGAGATGATACTAAGCAGCCTCCTGCTTCTCAGATCAATGCGAAGTCCAGGTAGTCATTTTTGACAGAGAATGTGTGTGTTGATGGAGTAGATGGATTATGGTTTTTTGTTTAATTATGTATTAAATATTTTCAATGAAGTAACTGTTTTAATTAATATGGAATTAATTTTCAGGATTCAGCCTGAAAGGAATGATTATGGCAGTGACACAGATTTGTATGGACTGGTGTCTGACATCTTGGAAGAACAAGATAAATCGCAGCCATATTGTGCTGAGGGGTGAGTGTGTTGCCATGCAGGCACTGGTGCATTCTCTTCCTCGGTTCTGTGTGCTGTTAGTCATCTTTGCGTCTGCTGCTGGCAAGTCCTCATGCTCTTTACGGTTTTCCTTCCTTCCCCTTAATCTTCTGATATTTCACTTGTGATAACTTGAAAGCTTTTCTCTAGATACTCAAATTACACAGTAGTTTCTAGGTTTCTGGTGTTTACAGAACTTTTTAATTGGCATTTTTTAAAAAAGACTTTAACAAGCACTGTGGAAATGCAGTATTTAAATAAATCTCCTTGAATATATGCCAGGGCCTATTTTTTTAGATTGACTGAATTCAGACCTCGGGTTTCTTTCTTGATTAATTTCAATTCACAAGAAGAGTACACAAAACAAAATCATATTCTCTCACGCTTTCCTGAACTGGCAGGAGACAAGAATTCCATGTAAAATGAATATTTCGTGATGTTAGTGCTACCTAAGCAATATTTGCATATCTAAACGTTAGTTTTATTATGCCTGTATTCTAGCACCAGAATAAACTATTAGAGAGTCATAAGAGCTTGACACAGAAGGATTTGGATTCGGCATCCCTGAGATACTTAAAGCTCATGGTGTTCTGCCCAAATCGGAGTATTGTAGGCTTAAGGGTTAAGAAAGGGAATCCAGTTCTCAAAGTTCCCAAGCCAGGCACCACTCTTCCTTTCTGCCTTCTCCCAAAATTCCGGTGATTTCTCTCTGTGTGCCAGGTTATGTGGCCGAAGTGAGAGAAAGCTTCAGAGAGAGTCTTGATCAAGAGAGAGCTTACTAATTCCTTTGCTTCAAACAGTGAAGGTTGGATTTCTGTTTTCAGTGATGACAAATTTGAGTGTGACTTCCAGGCACAATTCCATTTTTTTTATTTAGTCTGTTTACAGCTTTCCTTGAGAGCCAGTGATTGCCCTGTGTTAATCCATGGTAATTAGTGGCAGGAAGGGAAATGTGCCAAGATGCTTATTCTTGATTTACCTGCAGGAAGCAGTGTAAGCCAGTGTAAAACACAGGCGATTCTGAAGCAATAAGCAAGACGATACAGAGAAGCATTTTGTCTGGCATGCTGGGATGTGGCTTTGAAAGGCTGTGGGTGCTTTGGCAAGTGTCTTCATTATCTTAACTTGTTGTGCATCCAGGAGCATTTTGGTGGTGGCAGATAGTAAATCTCTTGACAGGATTGACTGACCATAATTTGGTGTGTACACATCGCTTGCAGCTTGACAGGATTGTGTGTGTCTCCTAAGGTATATGGGTGAGTTCAGACAAGGCAGAATCAGTTTCTTCATCTATTTAAGGGAAACTGCAAAGATGACAGTAGTGGATAGAAGCTGGAGTAAGACATTGTTGAATCATTTGAGAGAAGCGTTGGAGTTTTTAAACCTGTTTCTGCGTTTGGGGAGGGAAGAGGAGCACCATGGATAAGAATCTAACCCTGTATTTCTTGTGTTTCAAGGAGTTGTGCTTCCAACTTGAAGTCAGCGTGGCCCATGAATGCAACCAGAATCATAGACCACCATGACCTGCTGCCAGAAACTAAAAGACCAGTTGTTGGAGCTGTCTCACAACAGGGGTTTTATAGCAACGAGTCCGTCTCTGCTACTGAAAAACAGTACTTGCAAAGCGGTACTCTTGCATCACAGCAAAAAGTAGAGGAATGTTGTCGCGGGTTTACTGGCATAGACCTTGAAAAGCAGTGTTTATACCCTTCTAGGAATGATCATGCCAACTGTTACAACATGCAGAATAATGAGAATATGAAGACAACACCCGTATATCATAACTATCCATACATAAAAAACACATTTACACCCCAAGTTGGTTATTCAGAAGCAATCAAAGACTTGGGAGATGATGCTTATTCTTACGGGAGGGAGAAGGTGTGTCCCAAAGGAGCAGATGCGCAGTTGCACCAAAAGCAGGCAGAAATGTTTCTTCCACAGTTTCACAGATACAATGAAAATGCAGATTACAGTAGGTACACTGAATACTCCCATGCTAGTAAAGCAAAGCCCAACAAGAGCACTAATTGTAGCCTCCAAGAAAATAAAAAGTTAGTAAATGGAACCATTGAGGCACCATCTCTGGATGCAGAACCCTATACTAAATTATTTCAAGTTAAATCAGGAACTCAGAAGAAAATAGAAGATCAGCAAAACTTCACATTTCCCAAGGCTGTAGGACTTCTGTCAGAAAAACAATTTGCAAATGGAGCTTCATTCTGCCGTGATTTTGGACAAAAATTTGAATGTGGACTAAAATCATTTGCAGCTTGTCCAGGGATTAGTGACTGTGCCAATGGTGGAGAAAAGCAGCAGTTTTCCAAGTCTGATCTTCAAAATTCTGACTACTGTAAATCACTTCCATTATTACCAAACCCGGCAAACCCTTCAGCAGGTGTGAACGTAAGGCCACCCTGGATGAACATGCAAACTAAAACTGCTGCTTCTGCCCCACTTCAGAATCCAAGTCCTTTGTTGAAACTGAATAATCATTTACCTGCTTTTCCAAAAAGTTCCAGTCATCCTAATGATTTTTTTCAGTTATCATCTTCAAATTTCCCTTTAAATAGTAATTTATTTCACAAGTACTGTCAAGATAATCCATTTTTTTCAAGTCTTGATTCTGGTTATAACACTGCAGAACGAGCTCGGTCTGCTGCTTGCATGGAAGCAGTAGTTAGGAGTGGAGAAGAGAATCTCATTGAGTATTTAAGTGAAAAGAAATTAAAGCAGCCAAACGGATTCTGCGACAATTATTCAGCTCAGCAGTTTGGGATCATTGAGAATATAAACAAACACCATTTCCAGTTGAAGCCACAGAGTGAGAATTATGATCTGGAAGGACAAAAACACACAGATGGGTTGTTGCAGACCGTGTACCAAGATTTACTGGAGTCCCAGGGTCAGTTTAACCTTAGGCCGGGGAGTGGAGACAGTGACGCCCTCAATCCTGCGACGGTCCTGCATGTTTCAGGCTTTCCCAACAGTTGCGTGATGGGTGACTTCAGGCGTAATCAGCAGCTTGGCTCAAGCACGCTCCCCTTGAGGTCAGCTCGCCTCTTCGGCCGTTCCATCGCCCCTCTGATGGAGTCTCGCGACTTGTTCTCCCGCGACGATTTAAAATGCTTCTACCCTTGTTTTAACGATAAGATGTACGGTGACAGTTCTTTTTCTGGGTTTGTACCAGCATTTGTATTTCAAAGGCAAGTTAAAACCCGTAGAGGGCCTACCAGCGAACTTCATCTTAGACTAGAAGAATGTTATGAACAGTGGAGAGCTCTGGAGAAAGAAAGAAAGAAGGTAAAAAAAATTAAATTAATATACCGTATCACAGATTTGATGTAGATCTCATCCTGCTCAGTCGAGTTAGAGATCGTGGGTAGTTCTCAGTGTTACGGGTTCCAATGCTTAATGGGACTTCAAAGGTAAAGACTTTGCTTTCCTGTATCTTTGTGACTGAAAATGGAAGTTTTGAAGGTTTGTAGCCTGCGTGGGAGCGTAACTGACGTTGCATGGAATATTGCACTTAGAGCGGGAATTCGGTGACTTTTTCATTCTCCATTGGGGCTGGGGAAGGTGTGCTGTATGACTAGCAAAGCCCTGTTACACTTCCTTTTTTAATACAATAAATACAGTGCATCTGGAAACTTTGGAAGCAACCCCATTGATTATATTTTTAATTGGGACTAAACTTTAAGACTTTCAAGAATTAATTAAACTTCTTAGGCCCTACACTTCTAGTTCTTTCAATGAGTTCTTCTCACTTCCTGTTTCCCTGATGTTTTAAACCTAAGATGTTTTTGAAGGGGCTGCTCTTCTCCCCCAGACACAGAGGCTGAAGAAAAGGAAATATTAGAACACTTGATCAAAACTCAGGTAGTTATGTGTGAAGCCCTATTTAAGGCAATTTTGATGGCCTTTTTGGTCACCAGTGGAAGTGCTTCAGGTTACGCTTGTTGAATGTAAAAGCTGCCTTAATTTCACCAGTTTAACTGGTCTTAAAAGTTTGCAAATGATCTGGAGCTGTAACTTTCTGAGAGGGAAGCTTGGCAAAATGTTACCTGGGGGCCGTGGGGGCCGGCCCTGTGGCTGTCAGCTGCCGTGTGGAATCTCTGCGGGGTCAGTTCATCGAAAGAAACTTCATTGGGAGGGGGTGTCACATGGGGAAGGATGACAAAGCGTGTTCTGACAAATGCCAGTTGTTGCTTTGAATAGAGGGGTTAGAGAGAGAATGAGGCTGATGTCCAGGCTTGCGTAGAAAAATGCAAAAGAGAAAGATTTGACGCGTGCTAAGAAGGGGGCGGGGGGGGGCGCGTGTGGAGAAAATGAGGCTGCAGCTTCATGTGGAGTGCCACAAAACAATCTAAGAAATGCAATTTTAAAAGCGACTGAGCCAGCTATATGGTGGTGTAGGTGTTCCAGAGTGACACAACAGGGACGTGAGAGAGATTGAAACCTGGCTGCAAGATTTCAAATTTCAAAGTAATTTTCTGATGGCTAAATAAAATACAACTTAATTTTAACCAAAACAAAAAAAAAAAAAGCTTTTAGTAATTGGACTAATCTGTACAAAATTTCAGTTAATTGCTGACTTAATTTTATTTTTATTTTGTGGGTGAGGTCCACACCTGTTTGCTCTTTTTTTTTTGCCTTGTAATTCCAACTTGCCTCCATTTTATTTACAGGCAAAACTAGTACAGTCTGTAGTCAGATTGTGAGAAGACATAGCGCTTCTGAAACACATTATGTTGGCATAATTACTTTAGTTGAACTGCTTTGAGTAAAGTGGTTGTTCACTTAAAACAGGGGACTGTCTTACCAAGTGGTTAAATCCCAAGTGCCTGAATACTCATTATCTGCTTTTAAAAAATCCAAAACCCTAAGGGAAAATAATTATATATCTGATACTTCTTCTTGTTTCTGTAGTGAAGCCCACTTTGCAGCTTACATTCTTAGGGAGTTATTCTTTTGTTTTCCTGCAGACTGAATCAGCTCTTGCTAAGAATTTCCAAGGGAAAAAGGTTTCCAGTGCTAACAACACTCCAATTCCAAGGCTGACATCAAACCCATCAAGAGTTGATCGCTTAATTGTGGATCAGCTACGTGAACAAGACAGAGTGAGTTGTAGGGGAAAAAAAAAAATGAATCTAAACCAAAAAAAAAATCTATTGAACTTATCACACAGACCTTAGAGAACAGTATAACATATGTAAGATGATCAGAGCAGCTTTTCCCAAAATAGCTTTGTTCTTAAATGCTACGCAGGGAATAATCTTTCAGCAGTCCCTGCTGAAATTTTTACAGCTCCAGGTTCGCTGCTGCTGTTACCAGGGAACCCACTGAGGAGCTGAGGCTCACGTTCATGCACACACATGCCGGGAGGATGGGTTTTCTAGTACAAGAGCTTGCATGAGATGCCAGAATGCGGTCATCTCACCTAACTGCTTGCATAGCGCTACGATGTGCCTGACCTTTGAGCTTTTCTGTTTCAAGCAGCTCAGCAGAGAAATGTTTACTATAGATTTGTAGACACTGTATTAGAGGACGTATTTGTGGGGAAAAGAGCAAATTTAATTAATATTTGTAAGGCTCTGATCTATATTTGCTTGAGAGCCTTATATTTGTTTAATGCAGAATGGTTATTTGATGCAACTTCAGCCAGAATTTCTGTTACTAATTTGCTACTTAGGCCAAACACCCTGAACCTGTAGGGTGAGAGTGACTGGTGTCTTTCGAGCTGCCTATGGCGCTGTGGCCAAACGATGGTGCCAGTGTGCAATGTCGTGCAGCAGCCTGCCCTGAATTCTGGAAGGGAGAGGAGAGGGAAGAGATGAGCAGCACTCATCTGTGCTGCCAGCAGAACAGCAAGGGGCTGATCTGGCTCCTCGGGGGCTGAGAGGGCAGAGCCAGGATGCTTGTGCTGCGGAGAAGGAGAAATGTGGGCTGAGAGCAAACCTGCCCCTGTGAGGGAACGTGGGATTGAAGGCAGCAGTTGTCGTTCTGAGAAGTGCTGGTTCTTGGAGGAAGCGGTACAGCTGAGCTCGGCCGCTCCCCAGGCAGCAGTGCTAAGCAGCGGTATTTCCTACCAGTCTCACACAGGTGAAATGGGCTGTGGAGCCATGTCTGCTTACTGCCTGCTGAAATCTGTCTTGTACAACTGCCTGCTTTTGTTCAGACAGCTGAGTGCACGGAAAGATGTGTTGATAGGCTTAGAGTGTGTTTTTTAAACTACTGCTTTATGAACCCCAAAAGAACAGTGTTAGGAAGTTTTCACTTTGAGAAGGCTTGTCCATCCTTGTCCTAGTACTTTAAGACAACATCTAAAAAATAACGTAATTTTCTACAGCCATTTGTTAGCTAGCAACTGAAAAGTTGCTTTAAGGATGCTCAAAAGCAAAGTGGAGCTGTTAGACCTGGATTCTAACATCAAAAAGCTTAGTGATGGCCAAAGAGGAACGCTGGTACAAAGGTTCAAGTGGAAGTTGAGCTGGCTGAAACTTTTCGTAGTGTGGAGCACCTAGTTAAATCCTCTTGGTGGTCGCACACTTGACTTTGTGTTTTCTCATTTGAGACTTCCACTTGCAGTTGCTTTCAGTTCCAGAACAAAGCATAGCTGGTGGAGAGGTGACACTAGCCTCCTTCACTATGTCATCAGTAGCTATTAAAACCACTTCATAAGTAGGGAATAAACTTCAAACCAGGATCTCGTCTCTACAGACTGTGTCTCATCTGTGCTGTCTAGGGAGATGTAAATCCATAACTCCCTTGTAACTGGGAATGCTGTCAGGTACTCTGAGGTTTGACATTCAGCTTGTTCTGTTGAAGCTCTTCTATTCTGGACTGATAATGATTTTTGCCAGAGAGGGGAAACACCAGCTTATTTCTAGTAGTGAGGGTGTCTGTATGGGCTGGGGAAAGCATTCTAGTCCCTGCTCCAAATACAGTGTTTTGTGAAGAACAGTCGTCAGAGCTGGGCCTGGAATGTCAGTCCTTGCCCCATGGTGTATGCTCACCCCTGGGCTGCGGGCTCTGTGGCTCTGCTGGCCGTTTCGCTGGGATCCTGCCACTCCAGCAGTCAGATGCAGCGTCGCTGGTGGCTTGCTGCTTTTCCCAGTGAAGGGTCTGAGTTACTGGGCACACCCTGTGACAGTCAAAGGGATCAGTTGTGCTTTGCAAGAGAAGGGCAGGTTAGTTAATGCCTCCGAGTCCTTAGCAGAAGGGTGTGTCTCTTGGGAGTGTAGGATGAAATTCTGAAAAACCTGAGGGGATGGGAAAGCGAGCATTTGAGCCTTCAGTGGTTCCCATTGGGTTGCTGGGGCGGCCCAGCTTTGCTGACTTGTGTGGATTTTGCTTTTAGACACCTGGCACTTCTCCCAGGCTTTGTATAAAGAATGTTTATTTATTTAACTATCAGTTGTGGATCCCACTGGATGAGGTTGTGGTACCTGAAAACCAGGTCTTCAGAACCTAAGTCCTTTTGTGGGTGTGCTACTAAGTAAGACTGGGAAGTGACTGGCAGGTTCATCTTGCTTTGTTTTACTTGTTTACATGATCCCACTGTGACATTCCTTAAAATCTGTTTTGTTCTTCAGAAACAAACCTAGTGATTTTTCAATCAATCTTACCTACTTTGCTATCCTAGTGACGGATTCCTCAGTTGTTTGTGTGAAGTTCTCCCTTTTGCTTTCGTAAGGAAGCTGAGAGTTTAAAAAATGTGAAATGTCCCTTTTTGAGTTTATTGATTGTTGCTGCTGTCACAGTAACTTGTGCAGTTTATTCCTGCCTATGGTTTTTTTACACCCCGCAGGCTTTTGCCGGGTCTAAGGGAGAGCAGGAGAAGTCTGGCAGTGGGAGCTTGCTCCTTCCTGAGTGGTTCGCAAGGTTTAGGTGCTCTGATCTGCTGTTGTGGGTGCTGTTACCAAAATAACTGTCTTGGCCAGACACCTGCTCTGAGGATACTCGGGGTGGGTTGAGCAGATTGTCCTTGCTCAGAAGCCTTTGCCAGCCACTCTTTCTTATGTTTTAAAAACTCGGTCACAGTCCTTTTCCTAGGGAAGCCTAAAATAGTTTTGTTGCAAGGAAACATCAAGAACGTTGCTTTGCACTGTGCTCCCCGACCCTCTGTTTCTTATTTTTAACGGAATGATTTTTGAGTGGCTGTGCTCAATATTCTCTGAAAGAGTTCCTTTAGTGTGAGTATCATCCTGAAAGTCAGCCTACGCCTGTGGTTCTGCAGCAGCTTCAGCCATTCCAGACTCCTCTCCCACGCTGCCCATGGCTTTGTGCCAGCACAGCCCAGGGGGTTCAGCTGGGTGAAAGCTGGCCAGTCTTTGTGGGATGGGTTTTCACTGGGATAATTGCGTCAGGAAGGGAGGACCACAGTGGTCTTGATTAAGAGGAATGCACATTGTCACGGAACCACCTCCTGTGACTTGGTTGTCTCAAAGTTGTGTACAACTTTTATTAATTAGTAAGCTGAGTGTCCTAATATTTGGGTATTTAGCTTTGCCGTTGTGCTGTGTGCACCCAGGTATTCTACAGCTTTGGTTTTGGAGAAGAAATCCTAGGTAAGAATTTTAACTACTTCAACTGTAACTTTATGAACTGTTCTCAAGAAAATAATGTTTATCGTTAATCTGTTCTTCCTAATCTAGTTAATTTTCTTGTAAGTCTAGATGAGTATAGTTTGAACTCCTGTAACCTGTAAAATGTTCATTAGGTTGTGACTTTACTGGGAAAAATGGAGCGCCTTCGCAGTTCTCCCCTTCATGCTAACATTTCTGCTGCTCTTGATAAACATCTGGAGGTAATTCATGTAGTGCAGTCACGTAGAAAAGATGAAATTGTAAATGCTTCAAATCGACAGAGGCAAGGAGCTCCCAGATGCCAAGATGACAGAGGTATAACTATGCTTATGTACTTTTATAAGGTAGCTGAAAAATTCTACACGTATTGCAAGTCTATAAAAAAATAAGTGTGAGAGGTTTTGTATTAAAGTTTTGATTTATTTTTCAATGTCTAGAGCTTTGAGAAGAGCAGACTGTGTGGGGTTTAGATGACAGTTTTGAGAGGACACTATGACTGAGGTTTAGAGATAAATGGGTTAAATCAATTTGGAGTGCATTTACTCAATAAATTAGCAAGTAATGAAAAGGTAGTGGGGGTTTTTTTGTAATGCTGTTTGGGATAGGAGATGATATTAAGCTATTGTCTCTTTCCTCCCCCTGTCCCTCATATTCCTGTTCCTGTCACCCTTCCAGCCCTGTCTGTATTTCTACGTAGAACTGCCTTGGAATATCCGTGCCGAATGTGTGCGGAGACCATGGTGGCCTCGCGTTATGAATGGATTTCCTCTTTAGGCATGTTGTGTCATAGATTGACATGAAATACAAATCGTATTTTGGATGGATACACAAAAATACATTGGTCAGAATGTTTTTATTCATAAAGATATCCAAAACATGGAGAATACTTAGTTTAATCCTTCACAAGTGCACAGGCAGAATGGCAGATACCCTTCTCTCTTAGATGTGAGGCAGAATAAATTCCTGCTACCTGTGGTGCTCTTGCCTGCAGTGTGGAGCTGGAAGCTCTCTTACGTTTCTGAGAGTCCTCTGTTCACTTCCTGCCTTTCTTTCCACAACTGAATTCGATGGATTATTTTACTCCTTTGGGGTGTCCCATCATGCAGTTCTGTAATTCTCAAGGTTACTTCAAAAGATACACTATAGCAGTTTTTCTTTTCACCTGTTCCCCATCTTTCTTGTTCTCTTGACATTGATTGAAGATTGTGACATGTGAAGATGAAGGGATTTTTGGGTGTTTAAGCCCATGAAAATAATTGCTGCTGGCTTTACTTGACATTACTTCTTAACCAGATCAGTGAGCTCTTTGGAACCGAGGAGTCTGGAAAAGAGTAGCCGTCGCAGCCCGAGATCTGCTCCCTGGTTGAAGAGAAGAGGAAGAAGTGGGCTTTGCACCACGGGGTCTGATTCCTTAACTAGAATGGGTGTGCTTTCTTTGGCTGCCTCTCATCCTCCATGCTGCCTGTCTCCAAGATGCGCTAGCCTGTTGTGGCAACTGGGGAGGACACTTCCAACATAGATCATTGAACGTGGTAACTGTATTTGCTGCATGTCTGGGAGAGCCTTGAGGAGCACACCTGAAGCTCTGCATCTCCTCTCTTTGGCAGAGCTTTCTCGTTTCATTTGAGAAGAGGTCTTCCCTGGCCCAACCGTGTTTCCACAGCACCTTTCTATTCCATCTCATCCGATATTAATTATCTTACCAGACAGGACCTGTCTGTTGTGTCCTGTACTTCAGGAATTTTGATTTAAATAAAATTCAGACATGAGCCATGGTCTTCTCCCAGCTCCCTGGCTTTAGTTGCAACACGGATTTAGTTCAGTGGGAGGCAGATGGATCTGAGCTGCATCATATCGGTTGTATTCATGCACAAGGTGGGTCTGAAAAATTCTAGTAGTGCACACAGGAGTTGAGGAACTCTATAAAGTATCTGGCACTTGTTTGTAAACGTTTTTGACCACTTAATGAAGTTCTGGAAGAAATCACGATGATAAGAAAAAGGGGTTTACGGAGTGCCATCTGTCACCCAGAGCAACCGTCACGCCTGTCAGAGCTCTGCCCATACGTCTGCTTTGAGATTGCCCTAGATGCAGCATTCAGGATCTTTCAGAAGAATATAGAAGTTACAGATCATCTTTTGAGGGGAGAAAAGACCTTTTTAATATGTGCAACTCTCAGGCATTGCATTCAAAGACATTAAAACAGCTCTTCCTTATTACTGTGGGATTTTCCCTTCTTCCCTGGTAGTGACCTGAATGCCAACCGTATGTTACAGCTTTGAGATGTGCATTTATGTGTGTGTCACTTGTTTCTTAGCTGCTTCTAGGCAGTCCAGGTGACGCTATTCCTGGGGTCTCCTCTTGATTCCACAAAGCTTGGTGTGGAAATTGGAATTTTGAAAGCACAAGACATGATAATCACGTCCTCCCGCTGTGTGGTTCTGTCCTTTACTTTCTCTGGAGTTATCCTTACGAAGGCTGCCTTCTAAAATCCTTTGGATGGCTGACTCTTGTGTTGGACAAGTGGCTTTTCGTGGTGATTCTTCACAGTTACCTGAATCAATTTTCTGTACCACTCCTTCCAGCTGCTCTAGCAGTGGTCACTGCAGAGGAATCGGTGGTCGCTCCATGTAGAAGGAAGGAGGGATGTCTCAGAATGGGTTTCACAGAACCCAGCCCGGGGGGTGGTGAGAGGGTAAGGTTTGGCTTTTAAATTCTGCCTTTTTCTGAGGCACCACTAGTTCCAGCGGGAGGGGATGCTTTCACCCGGAACAGTGAATCCAAGAATACTGGTTGAAAGTAGGTGCCAGCTTTTTGCAATAAGTGAAACCGCAGTCGCACTCACTGAGCACGAAGACTTGGAAGGGGAGACTGTCGCCAGAGTCTCCCGCTGCTTCCAAACCCACGAAGTGTTTGAGCAGGGAGGCGAGTGCTCACCTGGTTTCTGTGCAGCCTGATATGGTGTAGTGTGACCCAGCTCCACCAGGAGCGCGTGTGCCCCTACCCCAGAATAACGCGCAAGTTCTGACTGAAAACTCTGCTATCTAGAGGCATTTGTGTCTTCATATGGGCTGGAATTGAAATCGAAGCATTATCTAAGCATTAAGTGATTGCTGTTGAATAAATGGACACTGTACCACTTTTTCTTTATTTGAAAGTGGTGGGTTTTGTCAAAGTTTTTGCAGAACGTGATCTGTAGGCTTTAACAAAATGCCATAAACAAGCTACTCCATCACCTGTCTTAATAATTTCTTGGGCAAGATGGGCAAAGCATCCACTTTGTGGATGCGGAGGGGTTGCTGTGAACATTCAGGAATGAGCTGGCACAGGAAGGGGCGAGGTGCCTTTAGCATGCGTGCAGACGGGATGCTTTCAAAACCAGAGGTGACCGTGAGGCTTTGGGTGCCTCCTGGTAACAGTTGACACCTAAGTAGGAGCTTTAACAAATAAGTAAATTCCATATAATCTGTGTGTGAGGGGCCTAAAAATCACCGCTTGCTTAGATTCAATTTTACAACCTTATAAAGAGACAGACACAAAAAGGGCTACAAAAGTTTACTCTTTCTAGCATCGCCAGGGTGAGTTGATCCCAAATCGTGCATCCTGATGACCTGTGTAATAAAGATTAAACCGCCGTTTCTTCCCTGCAGATGTGTTTGCTCTTGCTCTGGCAGTTAGAGAGATGAGTGTAGCAACGCGTAAAGTACGTACGACACTCTGGTGCGCGTTCCAGATGACCTTACCGAAATCTCCAGCTGGAAAATCGGATCAAGCGAAAGCTCTTTGGGAGACGGTGCAACCGGAAGAAAAAGCGTGCAAAAGCACAAACAGCTGCGGTGGCCTAAATCAGAGGGCTGAAGTAAGCAAGCACTAACGAAATACCAGTTGTATAAAAATCTACTCCGCAGTCTGGATGTATGAGAGATGATACACTAATTCTTTTTAATTATTTGTAACGTTTGAACTACTAATATTTAAAGCTGTATCTTGAGGAGAAGTTGTATTTGCTTTAAGGGCTCTCGGGTTCTGCTTAAACTGTTAATGCCCACGGGCGGTGTCAGAATATCCTAAAGCCAAGCTGGTGAACGTTAACTTAAAAACAATCAGACAGATTAATTAATAGCCAAGCTATTATTTAACTTCTGCAGGTGAACCCTGGTTTACAACTCTTCCAGTAACTTCTTTCAGTTTTGCCTTAGGGAATAGGTTTTAAAAATAATGATTCTTAAAGACTGTAGTCAAATGGGGTGTGTCCGGTCAGTGTCAGATGAGATTGTGAGGTAAAAACGGTTTCCTTATCGAACTAGTACCTGGAAACAGGAGGAAAAAATACTAAGAATACCCAATATTAAGGTAAATTAAATATTTAAAATATAAATATTTATGAATTTGAGATTTTAGAATGTAAGTTTGTGAAAGGAGATGCACCAGCTTCTGCTAAATTACCGGTATGACAAAATAGCTGTTGTGAAACCATGCAGTTTAGTGAATGTGTTCAAATCATTTGGGCATGCTCTTGGGGGGGTG